>VYXD01005237.1:4461739-4485992 GCA_013397195.1 Hylia prasina
CAGGGCAGGCAGGGCAGTGCGGGCAGGCAGGGCAGGGCAGGGCAGGCAGTGCGGGCAGAGCTGTGCGGGCAGGGCGGGCAGTGCGGGCAGGGCAGGCAGGCTGTTCCCGGCGTGTCGGCACGTCCCGCATGGGAGCCAGGGCCAGGAACTCGGCAGCTGCCTGCGCGCAACGTGCAGCCTGTGTGTGGTGGGGCTGTACTCGCAGCCTGCCAACACCCGGGCCGGGAACGCAGCGGGATGGCCGCTGCCAGTGGGAGCCGGCAGGAACGGAGCCATGTGGGAAACTTAAAATGCAAGTGGAGCTGGGAGTGCGTGGCGAGTCCTCCCCAGGCGCTGCCTGAGCTGGCAGGGGCTGGTTTGGCTCGGTTCTAATAACGGGGATGGGTGTGCGAGCGGGGAGCGCGGGCAGCGGCGCCGGGAGCGGGGCTGGGATGAGCCGCGGACCCGCAGAGGCGTTTGGCTGCGGCATGTTTGGAATACACTGCTGTGAAGGCGATTAGACCCCACTCTGATCTCCACCCGTTTCATTTAGACAAAAATCTGGAGTCTGATCTTAAAGATGCTCTTTTAGTTGTTTCTGAAATCACAAACAGATTCTGCAAGGGAGAAGGAACATGTATTTACATCCGTGAAGTTCCTGCATGTTGCTACCCTGTTCTTCATGGAGCAGAATATCGTTTGAGTGTTCATTAAAGCAACGAAAAACCGAGCTAATTTCCTAAGGCATTCCACATGCTAAGCCCACCTAACAACGCTTTTAGGAATATATTTCCCCGTTTGATTCACTAAACTTTCCTTTAGATTTAGAACCCTGTTAAAGCTAGAAAAAAATAATATTTAAGTCAATCGGTGACAAAAGGTGACACCCCTTCGCAGGTGAGACTTCTCCAAATCTTATTTCCAAGGTGCATGGGAATTTCCGCGGAGCGCGGGCACATCCCTGGACCGCTCACAAGCGGATGGTTTTGCAGCTACCAGCTCCATTCATACAAACACGCACATCACCCTCCCCAGCAACCCTCCTGAGTTCTCCTCCTCTGATGGAGAAAGTCCCAGCTGGGCAGGGGCAGAAGCAGCCGCCCCATCGCCTGCGCTCCCTTCGGGAGGTTCGGGGCGGGGATGGGGGATGTTCCCCCCCGGGGTGCCGGTCCCCCCGCCCCGCCGGGGCTGAGGAAGCGGAGGGAGCCGCGGAGTTGCTCTGCATATTAATGAGGAGCGAGGGCAGCGGGAGCCGCTTTAAAGGAGGAGAAGGGAAGGCGGCGGCAGAGCGCAGGCAGCGCCGGGCAGCCGCTCCGCCGGGAGCCGCTCCGCCGTCCCCTGCCTGGTGACCCAGCCCCGGGACAGCGGCATCATCGGGGGCACGAACCCCAGGCGAAGAAACACATCGACCCCCCGGCGCCTCCTTGGGTACCTGCTGTCCCGCAATGAAGCTGCTGACAGCAGCTCTGCTCCTGTTCTTCATCGCGATGTGCTTAGCCAGCGCGGAAGGTAAAGTGGTTTATTCTGCTTATTCCCCTGTAAATCTTTTCTCCAGTAATGTGTGTTTGTGTCTCGATAGCCCTGGCTTGGGCTGACCTATCCCCCGCACAGTGGCAAGGTGTAATGTAGGGAATCAGTGAGTAACGGAGCTGCGAGTTATTTAAAGGTGAAGTAGAGGTAAAATACAAGGGATAAAGTTGTGTCTTCATTTGTGTCTTCACTGCAAGGCAAAGCACTCAGAGTGGGGCAGGTCGTGCCATGTTCTTCCTTACTCAGGAATAGAGCTCAAGCTTCTCCTTTGAAACTGAGGCTGGTTTCCAGGGCAAATGGAGCAGAGCTGGATGTGAGGTGGTGGCACAGTCTGTGTTTTCTGCTGTGCACAAAAATGATGGTTAAAAAACGCTCAGCTTTTGTCTGGTTACAACTGTACCACAGCATCCATGCAAGGAGGAATAATTCAAAGTCCTACAAAGTCCAAGTGAGACAAGTGCATGAGAAAGTAGCCCACACATGCACTTGCTTGCTCAGTTTAAAGCGAGTTCTGACTCTTTCATTTCCTTTTGTTGAATACAATAATATTTAATCACAGCAGGTGCACTTTAAAACAAATCTTCTATTACAAAGTCCTAGAACATATGTATTGCTCTAAAACATATTTCCCAGAGAGTCACTACCTTTTTCTGGGATATACCAAAGGAAAAAAAAATCTCTTTTTAAGCTCAACAGCATTAAAAAAATTCATCTTTTCCCACCAAGGCTTAAAAGAGCAAACTGAAGTTTTCCTGGATGCACATAGGCTGGAGGGGAAGGGACGCTTGGTATGCAGGAGGCTTTGCAGGCGCATGAGAAAATGCTTTCTCTTGTAGGCGTGAAGTGCAAATGTTCAAGAAAAGGTCCAAAAATAAGATTCTCTAATGTACGGAAGCTGGAAATAAAACCGAGGTACCCATTTTGCGTGGAAGAGATGATTATGTAAGTTTTCATTTATTGCTTTCCGTTTCCCTGTCAGCTGAACTGCTTCACCTTATCTGCAAGTTCCTTCTTTGTTCTTTGTTTTCCTCATGCCCTGGCACGGTAATTCCTGGGAATAGTAATTTGCTGCATCAGATGAGGAAAAAGGTGCAATTCTGACTAAAACCACAGGTTTTATTTTTTTTATACTTTTTTTTTGTCAAATTTCCGAAGTATTTTCAAAATTTCAAGTATTTTCAGAATGGGTAGCAGTAAAAAGATTATCATTAGTTCAAGTGAAAATAGGGACAAATTCTACTCCAAGCTGCCTGATTCAATATTCAGAACTATTTACTCAACTTATTCTCAGCGTGCAGAATAAACATGAGCAGAGTTTGGTCCATGGTGGTTTCTGCAAGGAAGAGTTACCCCAGCCTGCATTGTACCAGAGGAATCCCCTTCACCTGATGGGGTTACTCAGCCTGTAATAAAATGCTTTCGTCCCAGTGTCCCTGCAAGTCAGGATCGATGCTGCTGTGAAATCTCAAACTGTTGTAGTGGGCAACCAAGCTGAGGCAGGTACAGGGATTTTCTACATAACTGCCTAAAAAAGGAGGGGGTCTTTAGAATTTCAATATGGGCTGATTTGGTTTTTTCCTGTCCTGTTTGGATATCTTAAGATTCTCCCAACAAAGCACCATCCAACCAGCATATGATGCAGCTGGATAAGAACCAGAAGGGCAGATAATCCAAAAAGACTGCACCGAGCCCCCCTGCCACCTAAGAGGGGGGAAAAGGGTCCCAAGATCAGCCACAGCCCAAGACACCAAGGACTGATTGGATCCAGCGTTGTGCTCCCCCATGGAACACTTGCCAGTGGTTTAACAAGGGGATCTGTGCAGGCTGCACACCCCTGCAGCACCCTGCAGTGCCCACGGGCTGAACCTGCCCATCCACCTGGCACAAACTGCACAGGAGATACCACAGACTTCCCTCATGGAACTGCCTCACCTGCCTCAGCACAGGGCTTGTGGAGAAGGAATGGAGATTCCAGCCTCCTCAGGCTTCCTCCAGAGCCAGAGCAGCACCACTGGGAGCATTGCTGAGCTCAGGGAACATCAAACCCACATCTTTGAACCCTAAACCAGCTGATGGTGACCTGAACAGAAAATTTCTTGTGTAGCAGCCCTGCCTGAATCAGCTCCTCACAACTTTTCTCTGTTTGCTTTGACCCTGCAGTAGTAAAATGATGTCATAGAGGGACACTAACTCTTGGCATCCCACTCCAGTTATATGCCCAAAAGCAGATGGTGACCAGGGGGTATGAAATAAATCTCATCTCATTAATGCAACATTTTAATTCTGATCAGAAATCTGGGAAAGCTGGAATGCCAGGTAGGAGCAGTTGCTTTTCCAGCCTCACAGGGCAGATGTTGAGCAATACTATCCAAGGCTGAGGGTTGTTCAGGGTTTGCAGCAGCTGCTGGGACAGAACTATCCTATCATTGTCTCATCAGGTGGGGTGTCTGTGGGGCAGGCAGGGCAAACCTGCTGCCATCATTGCCTTTCAAGCTACCCTGATGCAGCCTGAACTCAGCACTGAAAGCACTGAAATTAATATTCTGGGAACCAATTTATCCGGGAGTCTCAGGACATGGCACAGAGGAGCTAAATTCCTGCAAATGAGTTTTTGTTGCTGCAGTGATCATCTAAAATGAGTTGTCAAAGCTGCATCCCCTTCTGCCCTCCTTGAAAGCTCTCATATAGAAGAAACATGATATAAATTATGTTGGATGGAGAAACAGTGGGTATGGGGGTGCAGTTAGGGAGGTTGTGGCCATAACTCCCCAGCAGAGCTGTGCCACAGGGTAAGAGACAGTTAAACTGAGTCCTCAGTCTAGTCACAACCTATCAAGATTCATGGTACATCTAGCAGTAATTGTGAGTGTATGTCTCCTGGAATGAGGGGAAGCAGCAGAAATAGGAGAGAAGTTTAACTCTTTCTACCTGAAATGTTTTCAAACACCCCCACCCCTGTTTTGCCCCATCCCAGAGTGTGGGGATAGATCAGGCAGAGAGGAGCTGATGGGATATAGGCTCACAGTAGTGCCTTGCTCCAGGGGCACTAAAGGCAGGTGGCAGCTCCCACACCAGCCTGGGATGAAAGGACTGGAGCCAGGATCCCTGAGTCATGGAGACAGGGTTTTTGTAGGCAGAGGTGCAGCCCCTCCATCCCTGCAGATGAGATGTGTGGGGGCACAGGGTGCTGGGGTCACAGACATACTGGGGAGAACTGTGGCACAGGGACCCCCAGACACAAGGGTGAAGGATCCAGCCACCAAGCCCTGGGCAGCAAAGGGACAAATCCCACTGCAAGAATCTTACTGGAGATGTAAATTCTGGTGCTTCATCCCTTCTCCATCTCTCTGGACCTCTTCTTGCAGCCCATCCAGGCAACTCCTTCTTCAGATAGAAGATCCCACAGCGCCTCTTAGGCATATTCCCTTACATTTGTCAGACCAGCATCCCCAAAAGCAGGTCTAGGTCATCTCAGGGTGCCCAAACATGCTGCCACCCAACCCTGCATCCTTCAGGGACTGTGAGAATGGCAGAGGACCATGGAACTGCCTTGGGAACATTTCTGCTGTCCATTCTCCAGAACCAAAGTAGAAAACCTACATGTGATGTCAGAGCAGTGCATCTCAGCCTCAGGAAAGAGCCAGTTCACCAAAGGGGCAAACCATGGATCTCTTCCTGCTCAGACTGCAGACTGGTAAATCCAGAGCGTCCTTCACTGCTTCTGGTGAAAACGTAGAGCTTGCAGCTTTTCAGTGGTGTTCCTGCCCCTCTCCTCCTGCAATTCATCTTGTCCATCACTTTCTGGAAATATCCTCTCTGGTCTGTCAGAAGAGAAAGCCAAGCCCAGGTCTGGATCAGCCCGTGCAGACGGCACAGCTGAGGAGGTGGCTGCTGCATGGAGAAATCTCACTCTGCCCTCAAATCCCTTAAAACTCACATCATGCAAAGCTACAGGAAAACTCCCCTTCTGAAGGACACACTGCTCTCAGAGGAGCTGGCTGAGAACACCCTTAGAACAGATTTAGTCCATAGTTTTTAGCACTCACCCTTCCCTTTCTGATGCCTGCAGCCTTTAAAGGCTCTTCCATTACTTTCCCATGCATTGGGGAGAAGTCCACATCCTCCCAGAAAACAACCTGGAAATTACATTTTGTGACCTTAGCTGGAGATGGAGGAGAAAAGGGGAGCAGGGAAGAAGGTTAATTGAATAGAAAGTTCTACTTGAACACCTTGTAAAACCTTGAAATTGGAATTGTGGTGAGATCCTCAGTTCAGTTCATGCAGGCAGCACGTTTTAATTTGTGAGGCACCAGGAGGGTGAGCTGGGAAAGTCTGCAAGGCATTTTGTCTTCATTTCTGTACCAAACCATAAAGCAGCCCTTCAGTATACACAGGTATTTCTGGGTTTCTGCCATCATTATATTCATGTCTCTGGCAGGATTTAATTAATTCTGCTATGAGGTTTTAGTTAAACCAGTGATTGGGTTTCCCTGTTATGGATGGTATTTCCAGAAAATTATTAATTATAATACAAATTCTCGTTGTGGGTTGGTTTTTGGATGTTGTCTGGGTTTTTTTTTTAATCACAAAATTAATAAAAAAATACAAAAAAACTGCTCAATTTTGAGCCCCAAAAGTAGAGCAGTCTTGATATTTCTGGAAAGCCATCCTGTTGGCACCCAGCTCCAGATCCCTCATGTCGCCTCAGGTGTGGCAGCCTCACTGAGCCCTCCAGGAGGGAACGTCAAATGATGAAAAGACTTTTGCCATGTTTTGTCTCCCAGCATTCCTGGTCCTGACAATAAGGGGGCACCAAGCTGGCAAGGAGAGCAGGATCAGGTGGTGATCAGAGGAGGCTGAAGCCCCCAGGGCTGATGTTGAGGCTCAGTTGGGCACACAAGTACTCCGCCACATGCAAGTATTTAAAATACTACAGAATTAAGGAAAAAAAAAATAAAAATAATCAATGAAGCTGTTCTGATCATTTCTCTCGGATGAAGTGTTGAGTGTAATGGAGCTGTCTCCTCATGCAAAGTCCTTGTGGTTGCCTGAATGAACCCTAATTAAATTAATTAGGCTCATAAGATGATATCTAAGACTTAGGCAGAGCAAACCCACTGATTAAAACCAGTCTTCATCTGGTACAACCTCAATGCCCTTCACCGAGGGAGAACAGCTGACCTTATCCCAGTAAACTCAAAAAGCACAGAGCTGGAAATCCCTTACCCTGCCCCGCTGGCATGAAGTGGGATGGGAGCAGGGGTTATTGTCCTGTCCCTGTGACCTGTCCCCTTGCCTTGCAGTGTGACACTGTGGACACGGGTGAGGGGGGAGCAGCAGCACTGCCTCAACCCCAAGCGCCAGAACACCGTGAGGCTGCTCAAGTGGTACCGGGTATGGAAGGAGAAAGGCAGGTAAGCCCCAGCTTGCTGCATGGGTGAGGGTCCTGGAGGGAAGGCAGGCAACCAACAGCGCTCAGGAGTAGAAAAAACAGGAAAATGCACACGTTGGCAAATGCTCCATCCAGCACAGAGGATGTATTTCATCACCAAAATTACAATTTTAAATGGGTGTTCGTGATATTAATTTTTTTCCTGCCTCATGCAATTCTCGCTTCTATTTTGGCATTAGGCTGTTCTGACTAGAAATAGTAATTATTTTTGGTTAAAATATTCATCAGCTGACGTTCTCAGTTATTTGCATACACTCACCTCCCTTCTACGGGTAAAAATCCAAGAGGAAAAGCTAAACTACTTTCACACAGTCATGAGAAAAGCAGTCAAGAGAGATGGAAAGAGGGAGTCCTGTCCCACACCACCAATCACACCACCTCGACATCATCAATACTTGACGACGCAGGTATTTGCCAATTTTAACTAGTGTATCATTCCCAGAAAAATTGTCATTTTATGACAAAAATCTCTGACAGCTTCTCCTCTGTAAAGAGGGTTAGTTTTTTTCCTAAGTCATAGACAGAAGACAGAGAGCAAGACATGAATTTCCGATGGCCAGTGTGATGTCCCCATCTGTAAGGGGAGCAGCCCAGCTCCTGCTGTGTTTCCAGCCATGGCCAAGAAGGAGCCTCCAAGCACAGTACAGGCCCATCAAACCCTCATCTTCCTCATCTGGTGGGGAACTTGCTCCCCACAAGGGAGCTCGAGTAAGGCCAGGGAGCAGCAGGCTCCTCTCCCAAGGGTGCCAGAGATCCCCAGCACGGCCCTGGTGGTGCCTCAGGCGATGCCAGGGCACAGCAAGCCCTGGGCCATCTCCCCAAATTCCTGCCAGCTCCCTGCATCTGCTTCACAAACAGAGCACGTGGGGAAGCCCTGGCTATTGCATAACCACATATTTGCACTCTTCCCCTTTTTCCTTTTTTTTCCTTTTTTTACATAAGGCCGTCATTAACATGAGGAAGGATGCTCAGCCCCAGGCTTGTGCCCTCAGGAAATACGCAGAGAGACAAGTCCATCAAGTTGTGCTGTCAGGAAATTATCTAGAAAAATGAAATAGAGTAATATTATTGCAAACAACAGATATTGTGAATGTATTGTCCATATACAGCTCACGATGAGCTTCAACATTTGAGTATGAGATAGGGATTTCCCAGCATTTAAAGCTAATTTGTAGATATGAATTTCTTCATGTTATTTACCCTGATAAATACTCCATGTGGTGGAGTGTGTCACTCCCCGCATGGCTTTAAGATGTGACAGCATTGCAGTCCAACACTCCTCCCAGGTGCTTTATGGATATAGGTAGTAAATAACTCACTTTCCAATTTACTCAGGCACAGACTAAAAATCTAGGTTTTGGGGTTTTACTATTTTGGGGTTATTATTTATTATTATTGTTATTTGAAATGGAGTCTTTAAATTCCTAGTTTAAACACTCTGCTCTTGGTTTTTCTTTTGTTTAGGGTTTATGAAGAATAAGAGAAAATGGTACAAGGAATGGAGTGGACTCCCTTGGCTGGCATAAGACTGGGCTCTACAGAAGATTATTTCTCTCTCGCAGACATAAGACACAAATTCTATATTATTATAAAGCACTTTTTACCAAGGGTCAGTTTTTACATTTTATAGCCGTGTGCAAAAGGCTTCCAGATTTCACAAGCATCTGTTGCACTTCTGATTTCATTGCCGTCTGCTCTGTACTGAAATTAGGAAAACACATGCTTTTCATTTTAAAGACGTTCTTTGGGGAGTTTTCTTGTTTTTAATTATTATTCATTCATACTTCACTATGATTGCAATCGAGCTTTATAAGCTCATTAGGCAAACAGAACTGTTTGTGACAGTGTTGTACAGCCGTGGCCCTCACCCCCTGGCAGTGGGAAGCTTTGGGCTGGGGCTGCTGCTCGTGTTCGCAGCCTCCGGCTCAGCCAGGCAGAGCAGGGACCAAAGACGAGTTTGCTGGGGAAGATGCCACTAAAATGCTGTGGCTGTACCTGCAGAAGGGAGGTCCCTCAGCACCTCGTCAAATGAGTGTGAGCATCACTTGTGTACCTCTTCTTTAATGGACTCGAGGTCTTGCTGCAAGGCGAAGCGTCCTGTATCTCCCATTTAACCTCTCATGCATTAGAAAGCATTTCTAGGTCATTTTTATTACTAAGAAAATGTTGGGGGTTTTTTTCCACCTGAAGCACTTACAGAAAGTTTGTGACTTCAGTACTGAGACATCTTAAGCTTCAAGACTATTGTGTATGTTTTCCTAGATTTGTAGCAACAACAACAAAAAAAGCCTTTACGAGGTACCTTTTTATGAAAAATATGATAGGGCAAACATATAAATATCTATGTATGTTTTAGTCACAATACAACATATTCATTATTTTGAATGTAATACTTCAATGTTAAGCAGTGCATTCCTCTTTTTAATATAACAAAACTACCTTTTCATTTGTAAATATACTATAGGAAGTCTCCCTATATTATCTCACTGTATAATGTACTGTACTGCTAAATTATCATATGCTATTTAAATGTTTGAAATATTTAGAAAGTTGCATGCAGATTTCATATTTCTTTCTAAGACAAATGAAAAAAAGCAATAAAAAGAAGATTTAAAAAAAAATTTACAATTGCTTGTGAATTTCCTTAAACCATCAGGAAGTCCTGCCACTTTCAATCACTTGGTAGCTGAATTGCTTTGGGGGGGAAAATCAGTAGATCAGAGAGGCTGATTAGAGATAAGACATCTTGATGACACTGGAATTAGAAAACATTATTCCAGTACAATTTATTTTCCTTTCTCATTTTAGGATTTGGACTTTAGCCAGACACTGAGGAATGCTGTGACATAAAGAAGGGCAGTGCCATTTGCCTATAACCACTGGTCTAGTGTTGTGTTAAGTAAACATAAATCAACAACTTCACCTCATAGAAAACCATGTAAAAAGTGATTTGGACAAGACCTGGGTTAGATTTAGGATGGTTGTACAACAAAAGCCAGGCAACAAAAACCTGTGAGGCACCACCTCCTCTTCCTGCCCAGTTTCTGCCCTTGCCCACAGGGAGGGACTTTGCACCCAACAAGGCTCCTACATCACTCCCCAGGTAAAAGGAGAGTAACAGCTTGGAATGGTAAAGCCAGCAAGAATTTAAACCCATTAAAGGCTCCTGGTGCTCCCTGAGCAGCACCACTGACCCTCCTGCCTGCTCCCAGCTGTGCAAGGGCAGCTGCACACGGGGCTGCTCCTGGGATCGGCACCAACTCGGTGACAGCAACCTCATCCTGCAGAGCCAGAGCAATGCCTGGCCTCAGCTCAAGGGTTTCCTTTAGTTCAGACAGAAAAAATAAGAAAAAAAAAAATATACTCTGTATATATAGCCTAAATTACTGGGATAAGCACCTGGCAGAGCTGGAGGAGAGAGCGGATTTCAAAGTAGTTTCCTATTCTGCAGAAGGATGGAGATCAAGCTTTAGATACCTGTGAGTAAAAATCTTGATAAATATCCCAGGGTATTTAAGAAATTAAATCTCTGGGGATATCAGCCACAGGAGGCTGTTTCTGGCTGAGCATCTGAACCCAATCTCTAGGCAAAGCCAGATGTGTGATTGAGCTGAGCTGCCTCTCTGCTTTCTTGAGTCACATTTTAACAAAACCAGCAGTTTTTCATGCAGAAGATTTGATTTCAACATGCTGGCAGTCTTCAAAAAAGGTTTCATTTTATTTAGTAACTACTGGAAGATAAATTTCTTGGGAAAATATTGATATAGTTGCATAAGAGGTGGTTAAACTCCACTGGGAATGGTGTGCACAGCTCTGACTGCCCAAGCACAGGACTCACTGACTCATACCTCACAGGGCAGAGGATGTACAAATTACTTAGCTCTGGGTTCATCTGCCACACCAAAACAACCAGCATCAACAAAAACTAAGCACAGAGGAAATCAATTGCAATTCTTTTCCACTTGCCAGAATGGGAGACCAAAAAAAACCAACCACCCCCAAACAAAAAACAAAATCACAAACCAATTTAAAAAAAAAACCCAAACAAACAAAAATTGCTTTTTTCAATACTTTTATTTCCTTTAACCTAAAATCCTTTGAAAAGAACAACTCTCAGAAACAAGAATTAAAAACCTAAAGAGGAAAAACTGTCTCTGAGCTGGTTTTCCCAAGCCTGTAAGCCTGCAACTCCAGGCAGGGTTGTTAATTTTCCAGGAACAAGAGGAGAACCCCTTGCTGTCCCTGATATGCAGTTATAAAGGGAAATACTACATCAGAAGGTAACAGCCACACACAAAGCATCAGCCACTTTCCCTCAGACTGAAACATCTCTGCTAAAACATTTAAATGAATATAATATACATATGTATATGTAGGTACTCCCTCCACTGAGCTTTGGCAGCAATCTTAAGGTTGGGTTTTGTTTTCCCCAGCAGATTTCAGGTTGTGAAGCAGCAGGAGACCCTTCAGTCCAGCCTCCCTCACACACAGACCATACACTGGTGCTCTGAGATTGAAAATTAAGCTGCCCAAGTATGGTCTGAGCACACAGCAGCCAGCCATGACTGCTCCCCTGTTACCAATTTACCTTCCTAAGAGCCTGAACATTTGCAGGGTAAGCCTTGCTTCATCCTGGGGTACAGGAGCAGGACACAGACCCCACGGGGGCTTTCCTTGAGAACCAGGGCTGCACCACAAGTGTGTGAACCCATCCCAGAGCCTCCTAAGAGGGCAGTAGGCAGCTGCAAATCCAGCCTGCAAATCTGCTCCCTGGCACTCTGCAGGAGCACCAAGCCATGCACAGGAGATCTGCCCACACACCCCATCCTTCCCCTGGGCATTGGGGACCCACAGGCTGCCAATGCCATTCCAAAACAGAGCTGTTAGATTTTATTTTAATAAAGGCACAGAGCTCACCCAAGCAGCTGCAGTGAGAGGACACAATAGCAGGGAGACCTGCCTGTCTTTTCAGCCAGAGCTCTACGTGGGATTAGTAACGTTACACAGAGCCTTTCACCACTTGCTTTTCACTTGTTCATATATGGTCTAGGTCAGCAATGGCCAGAAAAGTTTATTGAGAAAGGGTGGTTGCTTGGTGCTCTGTGTGACAGGGCTCTCAGCAGGTCCTGCCGTGCCCCAGCTCCCACAGGCTCCCTAAATCAAGGCACGAGGCCACACCAGACTGTTACACACGTGGGGACCTTTCCTGACCACGTCCATGTGGTGGAAGTGCTGGTTCCACACCACCAAAATTTCATCAGGGCTGTGGGAGCAAACGTGGGGATGGATGGAAAAGTCATTGTTGGGGCTGGGGGTTTGCACTGGCACCCCTGAGACCTGAGTGGGAAGCTGAAGGCAGTGTTACAGCAACACAAATGCTCTCTCAGCTAATTCAACAGCAGAGCTCTGTCCCTTCTGGGCCCATATTTGTAAAGAATAGGAAGAAATGTGAATAAAAAAGCCACCATCCCCAGGATTTGCCATCCCACTGGGACCTAGAGCCAGGGCTGTACCTGTTCAAGGGTAAAGGGCCTCTGTGCACCCTGACATCACTTAACAGGTTTTACACGAGCCCAGACAAGGGCCCTTGTTCTGTCCAAAACACACTTCCCTTACGTCAAATGAAGTTCCAGTCACATCTGAGGTATTTTTCCTCCAAAGCTAGTTTTCAAAATTGAAGCACTGAAATCCAGATGTGCCCAGCATCTAAAGACCTCACTTACCCCTGGTTGTTTCAGCACCTTTGGGAAAAAATAAGATGGTTTAGGCTGAGTTTGGGCTTGAGGTCCAGGAGGATGGACAGCCCTTTTTGAAAGCCCTGACTGCGCCAAGGTCATGCCAGAGCCTTCTGTAGATCTTCCATGCCTGGCACTCATGCTGGGATTTGTTGTTCAAATTGTTGTTCAAATTTGTTATTCTTCACTGGGTTGAGAAAAGAAAGGCCACAACTGGAATACAGGTATTTTTGAGGATTGCTGTTTGCAGTGCTCACTAACTCTGTCTTTGCTCCATCAGAAACTCTGTGCCTGTTAGTCACTGATTTTCCTCTGATCCTAAACCACAAAGAGCCAAGTGTTTCTTGGAAATTCCTTGGTTTGCCTAGAAAAGCTGCACCTCATGAGCCTCTGGATATCCTTGTAACCAACACACATTTCTGGCAAAGATCCCCTCTAATTCCTGTACTCAGAATAGCAACAGGGATTGCCTGAGAGACAGTGGGTGCAGCTGCATTTGTGAGCAGCTCCAGGTGCTTAGACTGACCACCAGTACTTGTAGATATCGATACACACCTTACAGAAATATGAATTGTTTTCAAAACCTTGGGCACCCAGGCAACTTGGAAAATCTCACAAAATTTTTGGCTGTGCTTTCTGACAACACATACCTGCAGCTCCATGGAATATGCCTGCAAACCACAGTTTCATAGAGAGAAAACTGAACACCTGCATTAAATGGGGTCACCATCCTTTTTACCTTCCAAGGCTTTCCCTTGGGCCATCACCTCTGCTATCCACCAGGGCTACAGCAGCAGTCCCTGGGTCATGCTGGAAGTATTGAAGTATTTAATATCCAGTACACTTCAGGTCCAGAAGTTGGGGTTTGAGCATTTCTAAGAGCCAGCACTACTTGAGGCAAGGCCCAGTGAGACCAAAAGGATGGTTGGGAGGCCCCAGCAGCCTGGGACTCAGGCCCCTTCCTTTCTCTCACCAGCACTTTGGTGTCCAGCAGCTCCTTGGCCATGGCCATCAAATCCCAGCCCAGGTGACTGTTCTGAAGGAGCAGTGGGGAAAGCAGGGCTGAAAGGACATCTAGTGGCAACCAAAAAGCCTTCTCAGTCAGCCCAGGGACACCTCTGCATCTCCCTGCATTATAAATCAGTTTGGAGCCTGCTCATGGTGCTGCTGTTGCTGTGAATGCTCTTCTCCAGCTCTGCAAGAAAAGCCTCAACTATTGCATTTGGTTTAGGAAACACCTCCTAAGCAATTTTTTTTAAAAAAGAAAAGAAAGAAAAAAACAATTAAAAAGGCAAAGCAGCTGTGGTTTTGGGAAACCTGCTAAGAGGCTCACACAGTTGTATTATCCTGTCATTTTGGAACTTGTACACTGAAGGAAAAGAGAACACCTGGCTGCTCTGTCTACAGAAGCCACATCCATCACACCAGCATGGAAACTGGATTGCAGCACAACTCAGGGCAGACTCATTCCCAAAACACCTGCCCCAAATCCTTTGCAAACACCAGGTGTTTCCGATCAATATGGTTTTCTTAGACAGAGGTTCTCCCTCCTGCCACCTGCTCTCCAGCAAGCCCAGGGCCCCGTGTGGCTGCCATTCCTCTGGTGTTGCATTGGCCTCCTGTGCTCAGGTAGGTTCCTTTGAGCTCCCAGCAGCAAACCCCACACATGCACAATATCAGCTCCAGTGCCTGAAGTGCAGAGCTTTGCTCCCTTTTGCTGGGTACCAGCACAGCTACATCCAACAGCACAGCAAAGCCAAGATCCTGGAAGAAATGCCTATGGGGGTGGAACAGGCAAGAGAGTTTATCCTCTGAACACCCAGTGATAGGTTGCATTGCTCGTGCCTCCACCAACCTCTGAAGTCCTCAAATCCCCTTTGATTTCTGTCTCTCCTTTTGCCTGTTTGTGTTAAGAGCTCTTTGGGCAGTGGCTGCTCTGACGACACACATGGAGGGCATCCAGCCCAACAGGAGCTGCTCCCTGTGACCAGGCACACAGGACACAGAGGGAGCAGTGACATGACATGAAGTGACAGGAAAGGAGGCAGGCAGCCAAGGCCTGGAAAATTACCACGCCTGTGTTTTTGGTTTTCCTCCTGTGCAATAAAAGAGGTTAGTGAATTCCTCTTGAATGGGTTTCAGAACCTCCTCCAAGGAAAAAAAAAAAAAGAAAAAGAAAAATCCTGTTCATGTTCACTTAAGGCTGATAATTACAGGAATAATTATGATTTATTCCCATCATAAATCTTGGAGGAAGAAATGGATTTTGAGGTTTGTAAGATTTGCTGGATGACAAAAGGAAAACACAGCTCTAATTGCCCTTCTTTGTTGTGTTTAATTAAGGATTCTGAAGCAACTGATCTCAGGGGTTTTTTTCCTGGTTAGAAACCTGCAAGGAAAAGAAAATCTTTCTGCAGAGGCACCAATCAAAGCTTTGTTGGGTTACTAGGCACTAAGTGTGCTACATCTGAACACTCAGGACACCCAGAAAAAGAAGCTTATTAAAGGAAAAGAAATGCTACAACAGGCTTCTTTCCACCACCACCCCCCCACTTCCAGTAGGCCTTGGCAATTTTGAGCTCACTTCTAATCCCAGAAGAAATGTCTTTTGTCTTTACCCCTCAGCATTTTTACCTCATTATTGACCACTCCATTGCGTTGCAAAGAAACACTTCTCACTTTCTATTACCTTCATAATTCCACTATTTACATATTTTCTTCTGGTTTTCTTCAACTTCATTTTTTGTCTCTCTGTACTTATCACCTCTGCAACCACATCAGGAAAATCAAACCAGCCCAGAGCTCCTCAGCTCCTTTCGTGGGCCAGCAACTCCCAGTCAAGTACCACTTCTCCCCAGCAAGAACCAGTTTGCCAAGTGCAACCTCTCCAATTCAAAGTGTAAGTGACTGGCAGGGTGTTCCCTCTCCATTTTTGTGCAACAGCTAAAACAGTTCTGCCAGGAAAATCCAGTTCCTCATTATAGCAACCAATGTCAAACCATCACGTCTGGCTCTGAGCGATGCCACCAGCCCACGAGGTACACTATGCTCAGCCAAGGCTGCAGGAAGTTAAGGAATAAAAGGGCAAAGAATCCTTGGAATTGTTTTTAATCTCAAGGCACTTGAGAAGTGTGGCACTCCCAGGCTGAAAACAGGACCAGCACATGCTGAATGCCCAAAGGGAATGCAGAGACACAGAATATTCTGAGTCGAAAGGGACTCACAAGAATCATCGAGTCCAACACTCAAGTGAACGGTCCTGTGAGGAAACAGAGGTTTGGGTTGTCCAGAAGGTAAAATCCCAACACTTCAACTGCACAGAACATCCTAGATAATGATGCCTTGAAATGCTGCTCTACAAAGGGAAAATGTCAGCTTTAAAGGAAAAAAAAAGACTTCTTAGGTTTGTCATGATGTTTGGGAAACGTTCCTTTAGCGTCAGGAGAAAAGGATGAAGGGAAACACTGTATTTGGCTAAAGCTTGTTGTGGAAAATAATAATCATAATAATAATAATATAGAAATTAAGAACAGCCATAAAGCAAAGAATGGAGGGGAAACAATAATTTTTCCGTGCTATAGGAGGTATTTCCCCACTTACCTGAAGCAGGTGCCCGGGTTTTCCAGCAGAGCCTCTGCTCAGGGTTATCCATCCCGGCCACTGCCGGGAGAGCAGAAGCGGCTCCAGGCTGCGGCTTGGTGGAGGTTGACACCTTGTGGCAACTCCCATCACTTACAAGTCAAGAAAACTGGGGGGTTTTTCCTTGTTTTTTGTTTGTTTTTGGTGGGGGGTTTTTGTTTGGTTGGTTTTTTTTCTGGTGAGTGGAGTTCATAGCTGCAGAGCTGAATTCCCAGTGCCTGGCATGTCATCTGTGGGGCAGGGGTCTGGGGTTATTAACAGTTTAATGAAGATAAAATATACCAAACACTGAAAAGGATATAAAAAGAAATCCAAGTCATATCCTATTTGTTTCTGGGGGAAAAATAAAGGGAAAAAAGATTCCTTGGGATAGCACCAGCTGTATATACACAAGGCCCACAAGACAAATAATGAAAAGTGATCTAGTGAAAGATATTTCTCACCGGTTTTTCAGTCTCATTGGAGCCCCTCCTGTTTGCACAGTGGGGTGAGAGGGGCAGAGCCCTGGATAACTCCAACAGCTGCTTTGGAGAGGTGAAGCTGCACCAGCTCCAGAAAAATTATCTCTAATTCCCACTGGAGTAAAGAGAAAGGGACCCAAGACCTGCCATGCATTAAACCTGAGGTGAAGTAAAAAACACCTTGGGTTTTATGCCTTGGGTTTAAGAAGTACATTCCCTTCTTCATTTATAATTAGCTATTTTAATGCAATTTACTACATGCTTAAATTAGAAGAGAAAGCGGCATCCCCTCACCAGAGGCCCAGCAGAAACATGTCAGCCAAACTTGTCTCCCCTCATTAGCCAAGCACTTGTTTCAAAGGAGCTTCTTATTGTGGAAGTGCATCCAGCTTCAAGAGGAAAAAAACTTCACCTAGGACAACATTTACTTCCCTTTAATCATGCTGCTCCATTGTCTAATTTTCTGAATACTGAATTCCTGAATATTAGAACTAATACTTCGTATTTCCTTAGCATTTTACCCCTTCAAGCCATTCCAAAATATGTATTAGCAGGCCTAAAACTTAGAGCTACACCAGCAGACAAATGTTCAGGGATTATGAGGGCTGATATACCCCTTGAAAACTATTCTTTCCACTTAACTGTGGGTCAGACTTAGCTGCATCCCCTGATCCTCCACAATCCCACTCCAGGCATAAAGCACAGCACCTGGAGTGTCTTCCTGGAGAATTTTTCCTTTTCACTCTCTGCCCAGTTCAGCTGCACCATTTTGTACTGGTGCCAGCCAACCCAGCAGTTTGGACCCCTGAGAGTTTTCAAGGGCTGTTACCCTTGTAGTTTAGCACTGTTATTTTTCTCTTCTTTTCTCTTTATACCTGAGGCATTACCAGAAAGAGCCACTGAGAGAGATGGTACCTGGCTGTGAGCATGATGGGGAGCGAGATGGGCTCCCTCACCTTCACAGCTGCTTTCACCAACAAGGGGCTGAATTCAGACTGGAATTTCAAATAGTCATACCTGTGGGCTTGGCCGTGAAAAATGGGAACTTTAAGGGACATATTGCACATACAATACTAAAGTAAATGGTAGTCCAAATGGATAAACAGAGGCCATCTAAGTCAGTGCAGAGGGTTTCTTTGAATTCCAGAAAGCAGAGCAAACCTACACATTATGTACCACATACTGAGATGCAAACCCTTGTCCCTGAATGGCCAAATTTGCAGTGCTGAGCCTTGGGGTATCACCCTCATCCCTCTCATGGCCAGGGTGGCAGGACCTGCACCCCAAAGGGTCATCCCTGGGGTCAGAGTGCAGGACCCTGAGCCCAGGACTGTTGGCTGGAGCTGTCTCCTTTCCCACCTGCCCACTTTGTCCAGGCTCTGGGGCTCCTGCCAGCACTGTCAGGTCCCTGCCTAGCCCTCACATCTCACTTGGGCTGAATTCACCTGNGAGGAATTGTCAGCTTCTTCACCATTGATATAATCTTTTATTATAGATTGCCTCTATTTATGTGTGTAATACATCCAGTTTCCTTTGATGTGAAAGGCATCAGGATGGTTTCATGCTGATGTTTCTTTAGAGAAAAACCTTCCCCACCTGCCCCAACAGCCTGGAAGAGGATGCACTTCAAAATGGCTCCCCACTTAAAACCACGTGGAGCATCTCAATTTTCTTTTATGTACACTGTGCTCTAATTGCCAGGGCAGAGCAGCAACTGAGGTGTGACAGGGAATTTTGATCAAGGCTCCCTGGGAATGGCTGGCCCAGCCTTCCTCTCCTGTTCTGTGTGCAGGAGTACATGTACTCATGTATGCAAAAGTGGGTCTCATCACAGGAGCTGCACGTGTGCGAGTATGTGGCTGTTTCTGCACACACCTGAGTGTGCAGGGGACGTGGCTCCATGGCCGGGTGCACACGTGGGACACGTGTCTGTGGGCACATCCATGTGGGGGTTGCTCCCCAGCCTTGCCCTCCCACCCCAAATCCTGGGGAAGGAAGCAGGCAATTCCCTTTGGGTACAACCCTTGTCCGTACAATGCCAGAGAAGGGATTATACCAGGGATTAACATTTTAAACTCCCCTTCCAGACCTACTTAATCAAAGATCCTTAGGCCAGTAATCGTATTTCTGTGCTGGGATTACTGCGTTCCTGAGTCCAAACCCCAATTTCAGGACAAGCTGGGGAGAGCTCCCCCCCAGTGCCTGCCTACCCCAAACTCCCTGAGTCGGGGCAGAAGCCTCTGAATTTGGGGTTCTTCCTTTCTTTAGCCATTCTCTCCAATTCCCCTGCCACGGTCAGGAGAAGACTCCATGAGCGCTTTTCTTGTCGCCTGCCTGCTCCTAATTCCCGGTAATTTATCCCGTATTAAAACTCCCTTAAGGAAGAATGGCCCGGGGACCCAACACCTGCTATGCAAATGGCAGTAAATCCCCCGGGCCCCCGCAGGCTGGCCGTGCTCCTGGGGCATCCTCCCCGCCTCCAGGGCTCCATCCTCACAGCCAAACTGGACCCCGGAGCTGGGGGACACCCCCAAAGTTCAGGCTCAATTTCACCCCCACATTACGGTGCTTAAATCTTTCAGGTTATCTTTGCTCCTGCCAAGCAGAGTTATTGATATGAAAGGTACAAAAGAAAACCTGAGTATCTCAGCATGTAGTTAAGCTTCCTGTTTTGGATGTTGTTAGGGGATTTCTTTGGCAAGGCAGTCAGTGAATTTGTCCCTTTCTTTTAGGATAAGTATTCTAGCTTCAATTAGCAAAATACAAATCAGCAAAAGAAGGAGAATTATGGGAGGGAGAAGGTGGAAGGGGAAAAAGAAGAGAAGAAAAAGTTCTTGCACAATAAAGGTGTGGGGGGAAAGGGCTCGTTTCACAGAGGTGACATCCTAATCTCATCCTTTTCTCAGTTAATGTGGCAGCCAGGAGCCTGGGGAAGGGCCAGGCAGGGAGTGTGGCCCAGCAACACGACCACCCCAGGAGGGTTTGGCCCTTTTCCCTGGACAGCTTGGATTAGGGCTGTTGAAACCTTGGGCAGCCAGTTGCATCCCCAGGCACCTGCACCCCACACTGGGTCCAGCCCGTCTCCCCGGGGGTTCCCGTGCTGGGGACCCCCACAGGGACCCCACATGCCCCTCCATCTCCACCCTTTCTTCCCCTGGCCCTTTACCATGATCATACATTTCCCAGCCCTGAGCACTTGAGTGACATTTGGGCTATTATTCGAGGAGATAGATTGTTTGGCCTGAAGATGCATTGTTTGGGCTCCTCATAAAAGAAACAAGTTAAATGCCGCAGCTACCACACACAAAAATGACTCCTTCTGGCCATAAAACCAGTGGGACAAGGAAGTGGCTGTAGGAGTCAAACATAATTGATGCTCAGAAAGATGTTATAAATAATCTGTGCTGAGTCCTCTCTCATGTGCCTCAAAACCACAGAAAGTGGCACTTTTTTTTTCTCTTTATCTCCCCTTGAATTCAGAAGCATAATACACCGTGAGCACCAATAATTGATGTATGTTATAATTCTTCATTACCCTATCAGTAGTCTGGGAAAATTGGAAGAAAAGAAAATGCCAGAAAGTTATGGTAAAACTTAAGATGCGACAGAAGTAGCTTTCTTTGCTCATGCTGTGAGTGTTTGAATAAGAAGAATGTCCCTGCACTGTAACAAGCTAAAAGAATGAGGAAGACAAAGGATTTCACGAAAAAGGTTTAGATAGAAGACAAGGCAAGTGAAACTGAAAGGAAGGGAAAAAAACCATTTACAATGGAACAATGCATGTACTAATCGCTTTGATATATTATACAAACCCAAAGACCCAAAACATTGTGTAATTATTTATAAATGACTTCTCCACTCCTGTGTATAATACCACAGAAAGAATAAAACTGCAGGCTACTCTCTAAACTATTTCTAAATAGACCTAGCTCAAAAGGAAGCAGAAGTGTTTGAAAAAAAATAATTAATGGTTGATTTTATGGTTGTCTCATTAAAACATTTTAATTACAACAAACAAAATACATTTGTGCTTGCGGGGAACAATCGTTTACCAACTCGACCCCCTCTTCTAAAGAGAAGCAAAATGTTACATCACACATTTAAAACCTGAAAATAAAGCATTCCCACTATTTCTGCAGATCCCCCAGGAGGGGTTGAGCCCTGACTGCAACTCCCAAGCACTTGTGCAGGACTTCAGAGAGGATTTGCCTCGCTGGGCCAGGACCCCACTGGTACATGGGGACATTCCCTGTGGTGCCCCCGTGCTCCCCACCCCTGGCACATGGCCTGAGGCCTCACACTGGCCACAGGCAGGGAGGAGACGAGGCCAAATCATTTACAGACAAGCCCTTGAGCTGCTCCCAAGGCGTTTCCCTGGCAGGAGTACTGGCTCCTGCTCCAAAAGGTGCTAATGCTGCCTCCTTGCAGACTGAGATCCCTCTCAAATATTGGGCTTCTGGGGCTGTCCATTAGCCAGCAGCCACAGCATCAATCCCTGAGGCCCCTGTGAGCCTCAGGCTGGGGCTGTAAGGTGACTCCAGCCGGGTGGAGGGTCCCAGGAGCACCACATGTCCCCCCCACCCTCGCAGCCTCCCCACATGTCTGTCCCCAGCCCAGGCTGGACAGAAGCCACTGGGCTCTGCACCATGTCCAGACAAGCACAAGGAGACAAGCCGCCCCACTGAGCCACCTCCTGCTTTTCTACCTGCTTTTAAAATTCCTCCTGGGCATCTCCAGGGGTGAGGGGGCAAGATCCTTCCTTTTCTCCTGCAAGGCACTGGGTCCAGCTTTCTGCTCCAGGTGATGGCTTTGCTGTCAGCCATGTCAGCTCTCCAAATTTAGTTCAAGCATTCTCCACAGGCAGCTCTGCCTTCTCTTTCTGGCCATGCTTCCAAACAATGAGGGAGCAAAAAAGCAGCATTCTCCTGGCTGATTTGTTATTTTGACACTCATCCCAAGAACTCATCATTAGTTCAAGCCGTCTTGTAATAATGTAACAAAAGACCAAGTTTGCTGCGTTGCTGTAATGATGTGTGCATCTTAAGACCTGAAAAAAAATTATGTACCTCTGACTTCTCTGAAACATTCTGATTGTAGGAGCGGTTTTACCATGAACTGTTCATTTTCATGCTTGAAGAGTGATGCTAACACTGCTCTAATGACCATAATTCTGGTTGGGTTTGAAGTGTGAAGCTGAATAACATGGATATTTATTTACTTTTACAAGGTACAGCAAACACTTACCAGGGAGTAGCATCTTCTCACAGACTGGCTTTTCCCTTGAAGGAAACAGCGCATCCCAAGAGCTGCAGGGAGCCTTGTGGCACATTTCCTCCAAAAGCTTTTCCTGCACCTTTATTCATCAATTCCTCTTTTCCTGGAGTCCAGCCATGAGTGAGACACCATGCATGATGTCTCAACACGAGGGCACAGGAACAAGTTTCATGCTCGAGGCCTTACAAGAGATAAATATGCTGCATGGAAATGCACCCATAACAATTTGAATTTTGGATGAGCAGTTTGCCATCACTTGTAAGGAAGGATGGGCTGACCTAGCTGTGCTTTTGCAGTTTTCTTAATAAAAATAACATTTGAATCTTTTTCCCTCTCACTTTTTTTAAGTTGTCTCTGAAAGCAAATGAAGTATTTCTGAAAACTTCCTTAGAGTTCAAACTATGAAATTAACAGCATCCATGAGTGCAGTTGAGCCCAGCTACATTTACATTAAGGTAGAAACATTAAAATCAAAGGCTAAAACTCAGGATAAAACCATCACATCGCTAGCAACACACTGCGTGTTTCTTGAAATCAGTGGTCCTGTTTCATTTTGGAATTTTTTTCTTTTTCTATCCCCGAAAACTTTACAAAACTTCAGCAGCTGACTTCCATAGGAGCAAGCCCATAAGGTGTAAGAGCTATTATCTGTGTCGGCTGAATAATTTATCTGCAAAATTAGTAGACTGCCTGTGATAGAACGGGTTGAATTATTCATCGGGAATAAATTATCCAAGATATTTAGCACTTCTTTCTGTTTTCGAAGGCTTCCTGAAACAATTCTGGTTCTGTGAATGCATTCGTTATTCATAAGTACGCACTGAATAGATTATGCAAACAAATTTCAGCCTATGGGTTGTTTGTGAAACATTCACTTCAGCCCTGGCTATTCATGGCTGTGACTGATCACAGAGACACATGGTGCTCTCTCCCCTCCTTGATTGGAGCACAAACTTTTAAAACAAGAGAATAACAAATGACAAACTGCAAATGATGGATAAGGACTAATGAATAATGCGCTTTCACTGCAAACTTTCAGACAAGTGATCGGTTGTGCCAAAGTCTGTGGAACTCTAGGGAATCATAAACATTTTAATGAATAAACTATTGACTGCTCAAAGACAACTAAACAAAAGACAATAAAAGTGTTGCAGACAACACTGGAGTTTATATCACTGTATATAAAATGCACAGTAACAAAAGTTGAACACTTTTTGCCATATGCTTCCATAACCTTTAAATTTTGGTCCCTTCTGGCTTTCTGGTTACTGCTGGAAACTCCACCGTCGGTCTCTGCCTGCTGACAGAGTCCTCTAATTGTGCCGTTACTTCAGGACATGAGTAACTCAGTGAAGTGGAACTGCTTAGTGCAGAAAGTCACTTATGTATGCAGAGGCCCTAAAAACATCAGCCTGATTGCAGGTCCGGTGATTGAGAGAGCCCAGTCCCTCCCGGGAGCAGCCAGCCCCCCGTCCCCTGCCGTACCTGGGTATACTGCACAGCCCCGCTCTGCAAACGCATGAAGATATTTTAAAAAGCAGAAAGCGAGCTGATCCTGCAAGCTCGGCCGCTGCCAAACTACTTCTAGTTTGAGACTCGTTAATATTCATCACCCAGGGCTTTTTGGATTGCTCACTTCTGTGCGTGATCTTCTTGGCACAAAGAAGGTTGTTTGCGGCAGTTTGCTGGTGTCGTGGGTCATCGCAAAGCGAGCAGAGCTTAAAGCAGGGATAACTCTCACAGCAAACTCCTCGCTCAGGTTCAAGTAAAGAATGGTTGCTAAGAACTTAAAATGCACAGATCCACAATAATTTATGCTGTCAATTTCCCCTGTTTATCAAAGATCAAAGACGGAAGGAAGTCAAAGGAGGGGAAATCAATCTACATTTTGTGTAAGGGGAAATCAGGTAAATATATGTGAGTTTAGGCATAGGCACCTGAAAATGGCTATTGATGGGCGGTGAAACTGAAAACCTTCCATGGACACAAGTACCTGAGTGCTGACAATGGGGCTTCTTCCAAGCAGGGAGAGAGGGATGCCTTTGCCAGATGCCAGAATTAGGAAACTTTTTAGCCACTTACAAAACTGTGGTTTCCCAAAATGTGAGATAATAATACCCTGGCACCTAGCAGAAGCAGCAAGAACTTTACAATCAAATCAGCACATATTTTTGGTTTTATCC
>VYXD01005237.1:4495795-4637614 GCA_013397195.1 Hylia prasina
AAGGTAATGCCATAATGTAAAATAGTTAAAAGCTTATTAGAGCCGTTCAGGGCAGTATGATTTCCACTTTGTTTCAGAACACCCCAAGCCCATCCTTTCATGCTATTGTGAAGGCAGCAATTCAAATCTCCCTTTGTCAGTATGAATGGCCCCTCTTAAAGCTCTTTTATGCCAACATATTCCCTACAGGCATATGCCCTTTAGCTCTATTACTGATTTACCCAAGTATTCAGCCCATACCTTCTGCTTTTCTTTTTCAGTTACTGAAGTTCCACATGACACGAGCTGCAGGCTCTGCTTTGGTGCCTGCCCCACACCCGGCCTCAGCCAGGATGCTGCGTGCTCTGCCGCTATCTATCTCACCAGGAAAAGCCACCAAAAAAACTAACAGAGGAGACTTTTCAAATGATTGATTTTTTTTCTACCCCCCCTCCTTTTCCTACCTCTCCCCCTTCTTTTCATCTCTACATTTGTTAGCGCAAACAAATGGGAGAGGGTATATACCACCACCACCCCCCAGCCACAGGGGAAAAAGAGCCTTGCAGGCTTTGAGGGAGGAAAAATTCGAGTGTAAAAAACGCAAGTGGGCCTATTACCTCTACTTACCCTAATTAGACTTGCTTTGAAGGGCTATTCAGAGATTTTGAAAGGCTGTCCTCTCCCTGCATCTCATTGTGCAATGTTTGCAGAGACATTTGCATCTGTTTGTGCTTCTGAAAATAGCAATGGATGCTTTCAAGAAAGCAAAGCCACCTCCGAGCCCCTCGCACCAAGCCAAGGGCCGCAGCAGTCGAGGTATGTGTGGCCGGCGCTGGGCGGGGGGACACCCCGGTTTCAGGGGTTTGAGGGTTCTCCACCGGTCCCCATTTAAACAATTCCCTTTAACAATGCAATTTTAGGCATAAAATCTGCTAACTAGATTAAATCCAGATGACACAGGACGTAGAAATGGAATAAAAAAATCAACGCTAAAGTAAATGGTAGGCATCCTAACAGGATAGAAAGTGTGAAATCCATGCAGAGCTAGAGAGAATAGCTGGCAGCACAGCCCAGGCTTTCATACGCATATGGCCTTGACCATTTGACTCTGGTCCCATTGAGGTGATCAGCTGGAGACGTGAAGGGGCATCTCTGGCAACACACACGTCCCGCTCGCTCCTTGAAGAAAGCCCACGAAATAAAGCTGCATAAAGGTGATTGATAGTAAACATTTTGTAATTTGGAGGGATTAAACTTGCGGGATGATCTTGATCAGGTTCTCAAGGCATTGCCAGAATGCAATTACATTATAATAGCCGCTTCTGGATCGCTGCTGGCAAAGCCACAATATCTGCCAAAGAAAGGGGGCGTGAATGGGACAAAAGGGTTAATTTGAATACGTGCTGAAAAGACTGGAGGTGGACAAGGCGCTCTGCAAGGACTTCATCAGGAGCCATGGGCAGAAGGAGACGGTTTTGCAAATAGAGAGGGCGAGTGGGGAGGATGTTTGTAAAGCACACTTGGAAAGGGGGGAGAAAAGGAGAAGAGAAAAGCCCCACAAAGCTCAAACTGCTGCTTTCTTACACTGCCCTGGCTATGCTCAGAGGAGCACTTTAGATGGATTAATCCCAGGGAAAAACAATGGGATAAAAGTCTTCTTCTCCTCCGTCTGTGCCCAGCCGCACTGATCTTTCCCCACCGGCGCACGGTGAGCTCTGGCTTCTGGCCTGGGATGGACCCAGCCGGGTCACGGCGGGCGACCACATCCCCTGGTCTGCACGTTTGGGAGCTGGAAGTCCCACTGCCCTTTGCTGACGGACATCCGATTAAATTTATGCTATCAGCAGGTTGAAGATTTTATCAGATTACTCCTTCAAAAATGCTTTGTGGGAATTAAGCATGCAAATCCACTTGGCCAGCTCTGGGGACAATACACTCCCTCCTGACGGTGAAATTCTCCTTCTAGCTCGGGCACCCATGACATGGGCTTTTCCGCTCATCTTTTTAAACTTTAAACACACACTGGCATCTGGAAAATGGTCTCATGCATGGCCCAGGCTCGGGTGCGCTGGGTGGGCCGGAGGGGGCATGTCCCACCTCTCTGAGGTGATGAAAAGGTGTCACCTCCTCCCCACCCCTGTCCCTGTGGGCGAGCAGAGCATGGAGCACACCCTGCTTCTCTCAGAGATGCTGCAAAGTGCAGAATCCGAGCAGGGGCTGAAGCCAGTGGGGATGGACGGCACAGGCAGAGGGACCCCGGATTTCAAGAAAGGAGAGGGGAACACGATGCCATCACTGTGGCTCCTGATTTATGACAGACCTGACACTCTCTGTGCAGTAGCCAGAGGCTGTATGAGGATGTCGCTGTCTCAGTGAGGCAGAAAGCAGCAGCTGGGTATGGGTTTGGGGCCAGGCAGGGTGGTGACCCTCAACACCCCAAACCGGCACTAAGGTCCTGGAGGGATGTGGCTGTTTGCACAAGCATCTCTCCCTGCAGGGAGCCACTGCTTGGGGCAGGGTGGCCTCTCTTGGGCATTAAGAACTGTTCAAAGTGAAGCACTGGCTGTGCATAACAGCTTACAGACCCCTGAGCCATCCTACCTGCCCCCACCGCCATCCCCTGCCCCTGGGACAGCGCCAGACGCGGTGACAGTGACAATGCCAGCCTGACCCAGCTATCGGTGATCGCACCCTCTGAGAGATCAGGTCAGGGCTTGGCATCCTCCACAGAACGGGGGCTTGAGCTGCTCCAGCCCCTTTTTGACATTTGAAACTCCAAATGAAGTTTCAGCGTGTTTTGCTGAGACACGAGCAGGGCTGAGCTCTGCTGTTTTCCTTTGGGACATCTGGATACAGCACATAATTTCCACGCTGTATCTCTGTCCCCAAAGCACTCCTCAAATGCAAACCCAGCCTATTTTTTTAAATAAAGAAAATTTAGAAATGCAGAACCCACAGGGAAACCCATTTTCCATCATCCCACTTCAGCTCGCTCAGCCACTCCTAAATCCAGGGGAGACCCCCGCAGAAGGACCCAGCCTGGCTCCAGAACCCCCAGCAGTGGGTTTTCTGGGGCGGCTTTGCCCAGAGCACGTGTGCCTGCTCTTTCTCCACGGCTGCCCCTTGCTGCCAGTTTGGGGAGGGTTTTTTTCCACTGGGTTTTTGTTTCCTTTGAGAACACCCTGTGTTTGTGTTGCTCTTTCTCCGCGGCACAATGCACCTCTCCATTTCCTCGGCCGGGGGCTCGCACGAGCGTCAGATCTCGGCAGAGCCGAGTCGCAGGGGTCGCGGGTCACCCGAGGGCATCGGGGACAGACAAAGTCCCTTCAGCCGCTAATGTAAGCCGGGGTAACGGCACGCTGAAAGCGCATCCACTTGAGACTATCTACAAGGCACTCAGCCCTCTCTAAGGGCTTATAATGTTGACTCTCCTGTCATTGGATCCAACCTTACTATAAGCCCTGGAGGTATGAGGGGCTTAGAGACATTCATTCAGAAAAATAAATCCCCCTGCTACCATTCTCTTCATGAAGATAAATATACCACAAACAGAACAAGGAAAGAGGCTGAACTCCTGATCTCTGCTCCAGCTGCTTAAAAAAATTGCCATTAAAAAACCAACACTTTATATTAGACTCCTTTATTATTTGCCATTAAAAAACACAACACAGTTTATGAGTCTCCAAAGCCATTTATTAGTATATTTTACTAGCAAAACTTGCCTTCAGTTCAATGCCATTTCTAGCCCACTCAAAAGAGAAAATTTTGCAAAGAAAATGGGGTTTGTTTGTATTTGAACTCGCTGTTTCTTGAGGCGTTGCAACCTGAGCTGCTCCAGCCTGGGGAGAGCTTGTGTTCCATGCCTGAGGGGTTATTGCTCAGCTCCAAACTGCTGTGCTTTGCGTTGGTATTAAACCTAGGAAGGCTCCTTGGCCATCAGGACTGCAGCTTGTCTGGGGCTCTGGTGGTACTGGGGAACGCAGAGCAGCAGTTCTGAGCCCAGCAAAACTTTTTGGGCACCATGGCAGAAGATGTCAGACTGTCACCCCCTCTCAGGACCTCTTTAGCCTCCATAGCTCTGTCCAAAGCTGTGTCAAGCTGGAATGAGGGTCTGGTGTAAAACCTGCATGGGAGGGATATATTCAGCTCATATTCAGTCACAAGGGAAAACAGCTGCCATGGGGATGTGCTTCCATGTCCCAGCTGGAGGTCAGCCTCCATCCCCTTTCTCTGGCCTCAAACCTTGCTGAAATACCCCACACCCCTGGAAGAGCCTTTGGTGGTTGCGAATCTTTCCATATTTACAGAGTTTTCCTGAGCAAGGTGCCTTAGTGTCCCCTGGGAGTTCCAAGAGCAGCAGGTTGTCTCTAACTCCCTGTCTTTAAGTGCATCCAACCTGGCATGTTCCCAGAAGACACAGGTCCCAGTGAGGTGCCTCCTCCAGAGCATCAGCTGTGGGGATGGAGGAGCCATGTGGCCAGAGCTCCCTGCTGTCCTGCTGAGCACGGGTTAGAGATGCCCATGAGGTGCTCCAAACCTCAGTCAGCCTGGGAAGGGGGATGTGTAGAAGGTCTCCAGCAGATGCAAAGCACTGACAGGTCTCTGCTTAGCAGATCTGGGCTGGTGTCAGCATTTCTTCTTCCACTCCTCCATAGCTAGCTCCCTTAAAAATCACCCATATCATACATTTTTAGCAGACTTTTATCTTCCACTGCAAACACTTAGCTCTGGATGAAGATGTGAGTTTTAGACCATTTGGCTTTGTCTCAAAATATCAGATGCAAGAGCAAAGTCTGAGAGAATTTAGCTTTTAAATGTATCAAATTCTTCTTGTAGAAAAAATATCTTGGTGAATGTGGGTGCAGTTACAGGCAGATTTCCCTCCTCCACCTCCACTTGTTCATTTTCTGCCACGATGGGAACAACAAGGCAGAACCACTTGCAAAGGTTCAGGGGAGAAAGGCGCCAGGCTCTGGGCATGGTGTGTGTGCTCAGATTTTGAGGGGAAGATATGCACAAAGGGGGAAAGTTGTTGTCTTGGGGAGGGAAAAGGCTGAGCTGATCAAACTGCTGATATAAAAGAGGAATAATGGGATTTTGTGGGATTCACACTGATGCTCAGATGAGAAGAGACTCTGGTTGCCTTTTTTCTTTCAAGCCACTGAACAAGAACTTTAAAGCCCCTTTAAAATCTGCTTTGGCTGAGCTAATTATTATCACAGGAGTTATTAGACAAAAGCTCAATGGCTTTTCCAGTGCCTCTTCAACAGCTTCTGGGCTGCCTCGACAACAAGCAGCAGAGCTCCCTTTTATCATTGCCATATTCCTTCTGAGAGTTTTCAACTGCTGATCCTTATGTTAAGCCTTACAGGAAACACAGACAGACAAGAGGGGTGCCCATCAGCCTGGCTCTCTCTCCTCTCACCCCACAGCCTGCAGCACCACTGCTCCCACCAGCACAGCTGGCCTGCACACAGCTGTTTCATTTTCTGACATGCATCAGTGGAAAAACAAATGTCACAACAGAGTATCCAGTTTTTGAGTAGTGAGATAGAAACCTACAGGAAGCAGCAGCCAGCCTGAGACTGGCCAGGGCTATCCAGTGACTTATTCAAGGAAACCATTCACACCTTCTCCCCAAGGAGAGAGCTGCCCTGCCCGGTGTTTGGCCCCAGCACAGAGACCTGCTTGTGGGTTTTTCATCTGAGGGTCCATTGCTGGGACACAGCCTGGGCTCTGAAGCCCCAGTACTTCAGCCTTTGTTGTTCACCAATGTTTCAAGACCTTCCCAGTTTCATAAACTGACTTTTTTTTTTCTTTTCTTTTTTCTTTTTTTTTTTTTCCCTTAGGAGAAGCAATAATTACATAGGTTTTTAAACAGGGGAATCCAAGGAAAAGCAAAAAGCAATAAACAAAGCAATAAGGAAAAAAAAAGCAAGGACAGCAATAAAGGCTGCTTGTGGTGGTATTTTTTCAAGAACTCCTCAGCACTGAAGGGTACCTAAGACCTCATTCAGCCCCTCTGAGACAGATAAACCCTCAATATTCCCCAGGGAGGAGAATTTCCTTACTCCCAAGCAGAATGGCAGCACATGGAACACGGGAACAGCTATCAGTGCCCTTGCAGCTCTCCCATTCCCCATCTCTGCCCAGCCCAGGGGCTGTGGGGTGCTTTGCAGATCCCACTGTCCAGCAGTGAAAGCACATTTTCCCATGCCTCCACCTCACAGGGGCAAGTTTAGCACTGTTTCCCCTCCTTTTTAGGAAACCACTGCTACAAAGAATCTGCTGATGGTGTAAGCAAACTGGGAATAGGTAGTGGCACTGGCTGGAAGCTATCCTACAGCAGAATGGGAGCTGCTGGCTCCATCCTGCTGGTCCCAAGCCCACAGGCTGCTCCTTGCAGGACTCCAGCAGCAGCACCACCAAACCTCTGCAGTGATTTCTTTCACATTGTTTTCAGAGGGCCCTTCAAGATAAATGGACATATTTTTTTCCCTTCCCTAACTGGACAACTAAACAAAACCCTTCCAAGGATTCAGGGGGAGATGCCTGATGAGCAGACAGGAAATGGGAATGATTGATCAAGTGCCGATGGCCACAGCACTGGCACCCGGGCTCAGGTTTCAGGAGAGAGCCCAGTAAGGGAGCACCTCTCACCTGCACAGGTGCCTGCACAGGCAGCTCCCTGCCCTCCTCTGCAGAGGGTGAGCAAAATATTTGCTGCCCCTGCAGCAGCCACCCCTGGCAAAGCAGGCTCTGGGGCAGCTGACACAGGCACAGGCTGGGTGGAAGGAGTAGTTGTGGGGCTTTCTCCATCACTTCTCTTTTAGCATACAGGTGAGCAAACAACCAGCCTGTCACATCCCCTTAGACTTATTTCAGCAAAAAGTTATTTTGAGGCAAGAAAGTAGAGAAAAATATTCAGTGCTAAATGGTCTAGTGTTTGCCCATCTGAGAGGTGTTGGGAATAGAGGATCTTTAATGTCCCTTCCAGCCCTGGCCATTCTGTGGTTCAATGATTCTGTGAAATAAATCACAGGTAAGCAGACATGGGCTGTTCCTTCAAGCCCAGGCAGTTTTTTTCAGGTGTCCCCTTGGCTACCATCAGGCTGGGACTAAGAGATTTAAATTCCCACCTGACTCATGTCACTATGGGGTAACATTTCCTCTCCCCCAGACAGGCTGCGAGCAAATCCACTGCTTTTTGCAGGGGCAGAGACCAAGCACACACCAGGTCAGGGCTGGCTGGTGACTTCACCATGTCCCCACAGAGCACCAGCTCCAAATTTGCCAGAAGGAAACCCCATTTCTTCTTGCATTAAGCAGTGTGGGGGTTTATGATTCTCTCATAAGCTGTGTGTCCTGAGCTCGCCAAGATAGAAATTTTGAAGAGAGATGAGATGTGTTTTCCCCCACAGCCTTTACAATTAATAGTTTAAGTTATTTTTAGGTTTGTCCTCTCTTTCTGCCCAGAGCTGAGTTTGAGATGAAGCCCTGACCAAGCAAGAAGAAAGCAAAACCCTCTTCTGATTTCCGGGGTTTGGGATCCGCAGTCCACAGCTTACAAATGCTCCGAGACAACCCCAAGACAACTTTCTGTCTCTGCAGAAGGGCAAAGGCTTCTGCAGGAAGGCAAAGACTCATCACTCCTCTTCCCCCTTCCCTTCTTCTGACCCTTGTCCATCTCCCTCTGTCCCTGGAGGTGTGCCCTGGGAAAGCCCTGGACTGCAGGGCACTGACCGCTGCCCCACGCCAGCGACACGGGGACGTGCAGATCCCCCGGCTCCTCTCCCTTCCCATCTCTAGAAGTCATCTATTTTGTTGTGTGTACACACAGAAAACAAGGGGCTGCCCCTTGTTCTCCTCCAGCCATGACACATCAAATTATCCAGCCTCCAAATATCCCATCTGGCTGTTAGTTTTTAGCTTTTTTTTCCCTCCTTCTAGGTTGTTTCTGCTTTCCTCCTCCTCCTTTCTCTGCTCCCCAACCCATGTGTAAAAGTAGCAGGGGGGCCTTTATTAAAGGCAAAGCCCCACGGCAGCAGCTTCCCAGCCAAACTGCTCTTGTATTACTTTTTGATGAGTTTTCAATTTAGGCCTTTGCAGACAGGGGGAAGAAGGCGACTTGAGAGACAGAGGGGGGAAAAAAATGCAACAGATGGGGCCGATTGTGCTCTCTAGGCAAATTAAGGAAGACATCTGTAGCTCCCAAATACTGGTGGTCTAAAGCAATTAGTCCCCTGTGAAAAGGGGCCTCTCTGAGCCTCCTCCAGCCAATCCGCGCCCCGGCAGCACTCACGTTACAATGGCCTTGACCACAATTCACTGAGCCAAAAAAAAGAAAGATTAATCCAGGAGGAGCTGTGCGGCCAGGCTGGAGTTGCTAGGCTTAAAAGGGAAGGTTACGTCCGTTTCTGCCTGAGTTTGGAGCAGAAAAGCGGGGCGGGGGGAGTTTTTTCTCCTTCTTTCTGATGGTCACCCACAGCGTACCTGGTCTGTGTCAGATGTGTGTGTGCACACATGTCCCTGTACCAGGAGAGAGCTGTAATCTGTAAATTGCTCAGGGACCTCAATTTTCCACTGGCTTGTTTGGAAAGTGATGAATGAAGACGCAAACCCCTGTGGTTGGAATTATCTCCCCCAGCCCCCCTTTGGTCCCACTCCACCCCGAATAAAAAGAAGCTGTTATATGATAAGACCCCTCTGCAAGTGATAATTATAATGATTGTTATGATGCCAGGGTTCTGCTTTTACAATTGGAAATCGGAACTCCGGCTGAGCTAATCCGGCAGTGTGGTCCCTTATTTCATTCGACATCAGGAAGCTGAGAGTGGAAAATTTAGAAAAGGACTTTATCCAAGCTGGTTATGAGCCCCCTTCCCCCTCCCCTCCTCTCCCCTGGCTCTTTTATTCATGCATATTTATGATCAGGAGATCTCAGTGGAGAAAAAAAACACATACAGAAAACAAAACCGGCCTCACAATGGGGAGAGCTGCTCATGGGAGGTCACAGCACCTTTAAATTACACCTCTTGGCTTTGTTCAGCCCCGCACAATGGCGCTAAGAGATAGGAAGAATAGCACTCTGCGCCCTGGCGCATCACAAGTCTCCCAGTGATTTCAAAAAGGACACAGAGCCCCAACTAATTTGATATCTTATTGCATTTCTGCTAACCTAAGGCCATGCCTCATCCCAGCCCCAGAGGCTTGGCAGGGGCCGGGCTCGTACAAAGAGCGTGGCTGCGGCTCCGCAGAGCGCTGGGGTTTGCCAGTCAAAGCAGATCTGTCTTGGTCAGCTTTGAATTTGAGCTGAGTTAACTGGTTTGGAAATACAAAAGCACCACCCGCCCACTGAACCTTTGCCCCTTTAAATTAATTAATTTAATTAACATGTTTATTGTCATGGCGCCCGTCAGAATGGGATCTTCCCGAGGCCACACCAAACTCCGGGCTGCCCTCACACACAAAGGAGATGCGCTCATGTTTGTGGAGACGAGTCGGAACCAAATGACTTCTCAAGGCACTGAAATTTGAGCCTATAATTCATTTCTCACCCAACTTTTTCCTAGGATAGGAAAAGCAGGTGGCCAAAGCTGTGGTTCACGATGGAGGACATGAAGGGAGCAAAGTTAAAGTGGAAAATTGCTGGAAATGACCTGCTGTCTTGAGGCCAATATTGTGCAACAAGCTGCTAAATTCACCAACCTGAATATTTAGTAATAAGTGCCTCTGAAGGCAAACTAGAAGGGAAAAGGTGAAGCTGGTGTTGATAAAGAGACAAATAATGACCTTCAAGGGAGAGCAAGGCTCTTTAGGGGAGGCCCTGCCAATTCTCCAGGAACACCAGGTAGTCTGTGGCTGCCAGCCCATAAAACCCGGTCTTTTCCCTCTCTCTTGTCCATCACTGACAGTTTGCAGATTAAAAGCAGGACAGGGGAGCAAACTAATCCCACAGCATTTTCAGATCCTGCATGTTGAAAACATTTAAATCTTGCAACTGCTGCCTATGTTAAATATAAAATATATTACTTGGCCAAAGGGCTGATGGCAATTTAGAAAGCTATTTAAATTTACTAGATGCTAAATGGAGTCATTACCATCCCGTGATGAGCTAGAAGAGCATAGCCTTCAATCTCTGTACCCATGGGACATAAAAAACTTTTTGGAGTCTGACCACATCCCATTCGGTCAGGTTACATTGCCACGCCTAAGAGACACTAAAAACTCTTTGCTAAAATCAAACTCAGATTTCTAAGTCCTAAAAAGACATATTAAAAAAACAGTATTCATACTTTATCACCTTGTTTTATTATTCATAATGACCAAAATAAATGTTTAAATTTATTTGCATTTTAATAGCAACAAAGTTATGTCCCTCCAAGACTGCGAGACTCCCAAATCTGCTTAGGTATGCCATTAGGAGAAGATGGAAGTTCTCCTATCTATCCCTGAGGAAGGAAAGAGATAGGGAGGCTTTCAAAGTGCCTTCCAGCAGCAAGAGAATACTGCTTAGCAGTATAATCATATCTGCTGCAAGCATCCTGCAGAAAGCCACTCACCCTGGCCTTTGCAGGAGGCTGGCTGGGACAAGGTATGGATTTCTCTGCCCGGGAGCTGGGGTAGGGCTTGACTGACATCACCATGGGGACTAATGACAGAAGATTTCCCCAAAGACACTGAGGGCTTTGAAGAATGGTCTTTCATTCTGTGTTGAACATACAGATAAAATGTCCACGGCAGAAAACTAATCAGATCATCTGTGGTTTGCTTTGCTGTTTGCTCAGGTCACTATCCCGTGGTTACAATTATCTCAGATCTAAAACCATACAGATGTCCAAATTGGCTTCCTGGCTTTTTCCTTAAAGAGTTCTGCTTCAGAGAATAGCAATTTCTACCAGGAAGTTCTTGGCCAAATCTCTCATAGTTTATACCTATCTCCAAGGAGAGAGTCCCTCTCCAGCCACCAGGCAAAGCTGGAACATCCCACCACCACACGTTGCCAAAATAAGCATTTAAAAATCATAACTCGCACATCAGAAGCACAGATTTATATGTGGAGAGGCAATGAAGTAGGGAAAGGAGGTGAGATGCACAAGATGCCTGTGGGATTAGATATCCTCAGCCTTTTGAAACACCTGGGAATTCATGGTGCACATTTCTGGTGTATCTCTGGGAATTTCAGAATTAAATTCTGAACCTTTTCCAGTGAGCATAAGTGCTCATGTGCTTCACTTCCCTCTGTTCTGGTGGCTCAGGATTGATGTCTAGTTAAAGCAACAGCAATGTAGCTATGGAAGTCTTTTGCTGCTTGCTCAGGGCATCAATCTTTCCATTGTAAAAATTGCTTTTTAAATAGGATAAACATTACTAATCTACTTAATTACACTGATGGGTATAATGAGGATGCATGACCATAAGGAAGCTTTTGCCTGTGCTGGAACATGATGGGGATGTCCTTGCAGACACTGAAATACCACTGGTAAGGGAAATAAAGGGCTGCTGGCCCCAAATGTCAGACCCTCTGCCCACATTTCTCTCAGCAGAAATCTGGGTAATTGTTTCTGCATTTGAATTTATCCTGGTTTGCTCAAGTTTTTGATCCTGCAGAAGCAGGATGGCGCTTTGAGCAAGCTGGTCTGATGACAGGTGTCCCTGCCCATGACGGGGGTTGGAGTGAGGTGAGCTTTAAGTTCCCTTCCAACCCAAACCATTGTGTGATTCTGTGTTATTTATTTTTTTTAACCACGTAAGAGTTTACAAACCTGAAACAATAGTCCTAAACATATTTAATACCTATTATATCCTTAAATTTGATTAGTATGAGGTAGCAGATCATGGCAAGTAACCTGTAGAAGGTTAAATAAAAACTTTAGAAACGCTTTACAGGCCAAACTGAGAGATCTCCGTTCAGGGTGAGTTTAGGTGGAATATTCCCTAAATATCTCCTCCCGGGCAGGTGTTTGTGCTGCCGAAGGCGGAACGGGGCATCCCCGCGGAGCCGCCGGTGTCCCGAGGCGCAGCCGGGAGCAGCGCTTGTGTCGAGCACCACCCTCAGGCACAAAGATAAACAGGAGCCCAGAGCAGAGAAATAAAAGTTCCGAGTACGGCGCCCAGCCTGGGCTCCTCAGCACGAGAAGGACGCGGGGCAGGTCCAGAGGAGGCCCTGGAGATGCTCCGAGGGCTGGAGCCCCTCTGCTCTGGACACAGAACTGAGAGAGCTGGGGCGGTTCACCTGGAGAAGGCAAAGTGCCAGGGAGACTTAGAGCCTTCCCGTGCCCACAGGGAGCTTACCAAAACGATGGAGAGTGACTTTTTACACAGGCAGATAGCAGTAGGACAAGGGGGGGTGGCTTTAAACAGAAAGAAAGTAGGTTTAGATTGGGCATTAGAAGGAAATTCTTCCCTGTGAGGGTGGTGAGGCATTGGCACAGGTTGCCCAGAGAAGCTGTGGCTGCCCCATCCCTGGAAGTGTGCAAGGCCCGTTTGGACGGAGCTTGGAGCCACCTGGGATAATGGAAGGTGTCCCTGCCCATGGCAAGGGGTGGAGCTGGATGATCTTTAAGGTACCTTCCAATCCAAAGCATTCTGGGATTCTACAAAGATTCCTTTTTGCTGAGGTAGATTGGGTATGGCACTGCAGCTCTGGTAGGGGCAAAGATGCTCGTGTGCAATTACAGTAGTAACAAGAAATTAATACCTCTAAGAGAATCTGCAGGGCTTAGAGCTTGAGGGCAAAACGCACCCCCAGAACAAAAGAGCAACATGAAACTTGTAGACCTGTGCTCCTGTGCTCCTTGACTGCCTCAGGGTGCTCCAGACCTGCAGCATTCCGGGCAAAAGTCTGCCAGGCACAACCACATCAGCGGTACCTGCAGCCAGAGGGAGCCCAAGCACAGGAACCTAAATTCGGCAGCATAAACCAAAATGCAGCTAGTGGAGAGGGAGTCTGTTTGGCAGACACTGAGCATAAGGCTGTGCAAAATCTACTGCATCTTAAATGGAAGCATTCTGTATCCCTCAGGCAGTATCCCTGCACTGGGTGGGGAAATGTCAACACCTGGGCTGATGATTTGTGCACTTGGGATGCCCCATCCTGCTCATGCTGAGGTCACTCAGCAAAGCTCTGAAATAACCTCTTAGCTATTTATCTTCTTTTTCTTTTCCTAACTGAAAGGCCACTGAGTGACCACAGTGCTTTTATGCTTCAGATCCCTTGTCATCCCATACCAATTGGAGAATGACTTAAAAACGAGACAGAAAATGCTGTTTCTCTGTTGGCTTTGCTGTCAGATACATGCCAAAAAACCATAGCCAACCTGCATGGTTTAGCCCTGAAATGCTTCATCTCCTGCTCCTTACCTGCACCTTGGGCTTCAGTTAAACACTGCCACGTCTTCCTTTCATATTTTCTTGTTCTTGCAGAAGTGTTTTACAGAGATTAATTACAAGCTTCTTACATTGTGAAAGGGATTTATCCGTGCCCGACATATTGCAGGGCTCACATTTGCAGGGCGTTGTTACAAACTCACTGTACAAGCTCAGGCTCTGAGAAATCTCTACTTAGTCTCACTTCCAGAAGATGGAGCCAGAAAGCCGGGAGTAGTTGCTGCGGCATGGGAAAGTCACCTTATCCTCCTGCTCCTGCACAAACGCTGCTCCTTCTCAAGAGCCGCCCTGAGGAGATGCAGGTGGCTCACAGCTGGGAGAGGAGATGAGGTACCAGTGGGCTGCTGGAAGGAGGCTGATTTTCCTCTTTTCTGCTGCACAGCCCTCTGCACACTGTCAGAGGGAGAACATGCAGCTAGTTAGCAGGATGGGATCAGGAGAGAAGAGTTTTATTTGCAGTCCTGTGGCTGATTTTGTCCAAACCAGAACAAAACCCTGCACCAGTCAGTGTCCCTGTGTTTGCTGAGGGGACAGATTCAGGAACAAGGGATGCTAAACCTGCCTGTGATGGAAAGCAGAGGTGCTGCACAGAGCACGCTGCTGTCACTCACAAACTATAACTCAATGCCAGCTTTTATCCTCTTTTTCCAGCTGATGGCATATCCTGGATCAGAGTGTAGTTTCTGGGAAAGTAATCCTCAAACACAGTAACCTGACAGATATTTTCAAGGCATTTTGGTTTTTGATTCATAGCATAGCTTTAAAATTTGAGGCAGCAAGTGAATGATTTAGATGATATTTTCATAACAGTTATCACCTGTTTTTTTTCTATCTGCAAAGCTGTACATAGTTTGTCATTTTCAGATATTTCAATTACAAAGATAACATTTTTTTTAAAGTGACATCTTAGTGATAGACTTCTTACTGGTTTATTTCTTTTGAATTTACTAGTTCCATTTTGGCAAGAGGACAGGTTAGACCAGACTAGTGCTAGGAGGGTCTTGCAGGAAGACTTCAGCGCTGTCACCTTGGAGGTTTGATGAGTCTGAAGAGGGCCCTGCTGGCTGCTCTGTCCCCTTCCCCTCGGTGCCAGGGTTCAGAGATAATCCGACAGCAGGAGGCAGAGCGAGCACCTCGTGTGCCCTTTGCAGCTGCCAACAGGGGTCCCGCCCCTGCTTTATCCCGCGGGAGGCTGCCCGTGCTCCAGCGTGTCTGGAAATCCATCCAGGGCTGAGTGATGCTGATCTGGTGAGCACCAGCTTGGACATCATCCAGGGTAGTGAAGGGCTGGAATGTTCCAGCTTTCCTTCCTCATGCCAGGTAGGTGCCAGCAATGGGCTGCACCCTTTTTTTGGCTACTGTCCCTTCTAGCACAAATAACTTCTCCAGCTAAACTTCTCCAGCTAAATATAGCCTGACTGACAATTTGAAGGCTTTTTTTTTTTTTTTTTTTTGGCTGCAGTACTTTCCTCTTTCCAGTAGCAAGAAACAAGTTGTGCTTTGTTTTGTATATTCAGGTAACAACATGGTTTGAGTGCTGACGATGGTTTATGTCCCTGTCAGCAGCAGGACTCTGGAAAACTACTTGGAAGATATGAACACCAAGCATTTTTTCATTTTCTCATCAGATTTCAATTGTTATGATATATGCCCTCAGGAGACTGCGAGGAGGAGGGAGGAGGGCAGGGAAAAACCTTTTATGACATATTGTGATCCATATGGAAAAAATATATATTTCCCACACATCTGATTCAACAGAGTGTGCACATTTGTAAGGCACATGTGAATGAATGCCAAGAGTAGGGAATTTTTATGAAAGCAGACTGATTACATGGCAAAAAATCTATTGGTTGAAGTTAGATTTATTTACAGCATAGTAAATTGTGTGCTCAGAGGGGCTGGTACTGTATTGGTGATCAAGATGTCTGGGGAAAAGCTGAGTTATGTTTGATAAAAGCCACCCGGGACAGCATTCCCTGAGGCAAAGTATCCATGTGTCATGCTTTTCTTGTGTCACAAGAAACCCAAGTGCTGAAGATACTTGTACCAGTCTCCTGCAGATAAAGTTGGAGAAAGGAAGGAAGAATGGTGTGGGATTAAAATGTCTCATTTATAATCCCATAATAATGGATTAAATGAGGCTCCAGAGATTTGGGGCCCTGGCCAATCTATTTTACTTGTTTTCACATCAGCTGGAAGTAAAGAAGCAAAGTGCCTCCTCCACTGGGATTGCAAGAACTGCAAGGGAAGGGGAGGAAGAGGAAGGTGGGATCTGCATCCTGGGTTTGTGTGTAACCACCTTGCCACCACCCTTCCAGGCCAGAGATGCTGCCCACTGCACAGCTGGACCCTGGATGGTGGAGATGAAGCTGGTGGAGGATATTACTAGGAAGTTGAGTTTCCAGAAAAAATGGGAAAAACCCTGTCTCCTCTTAGTGGGCACACAACCACTCCTGCCAGTCTTCCTCCTCTACAGAGAGAAAAAACATCTGGAGGAATAGGAATTTTTCCATTTTCCTTTAACAACTGCAGGCTATGGGGTTTCAGCATTAGAAAATTTTCTGTAATTCTGAGTTGTTCTTTGGTTAGTTTTCCCCCGTATTTCTCATTCCTATTGTCATCTTCATCCGTGTCCCATTTCCAAGGTGTAAAAAGAGACTCATCTTTTATCTCCCCAAGATCAGGGATTATTTTAAAATCCAGTCGCATAATTAGAGGATCCCCTTCTAACTGGAGATGAACTGGAGGAAAGGGGATAATGACAAACCTGAAGAAAATGTGCTGAACTACTGAGCACCTCTGGAGATGCTCAGTAGATGGTAAAGCTCTTCCTCTCTCACAGGAATACATTGTCCCATTGGATTTCTGTCCACTGAAATGATAGGGCAGGTGGAATCCATCATCTTTCTTGGAATGAGGCTAATTTGGGAAAGAGCTAATGAGCTTTGAAATATTTATTTGCATTGCAAAACAGTGAAAAAAGTTTGAAAGAAGACACCAGAATCTGGATTAAACACTCTCAAACCTAACCCTAACCCAAAGCCTAATGGCAGCTTGATGTTGGGGCTCAGGTCCCCAACACCATGGCTGGTGCAGATTAGAAAGGTGTAGGAGCAGCAACATTGGGACCCTGCTGGGGTTGCCTTGGGATGTCTTTTCAAGCCCCAGTGTTCCTGGAGATGTAGGCTCTTTGACTCTCTCAACCCCAGCCCTAACCCTCCTGGCATCTCATGCTATTGCTGTGATCCCCACCTCCAGAGATGGCCCACATTAACCCAGGGTAGTGTCAGCAGTGCTGAGGCCCTGCCACGATGCCCTTGCAGGGCCTTTTCCTGCTCCACTGTCCCTGGAGCTCGTGGCTCTGTGGCTCCCTGAAACCCTGACACCAACCTTGCAGCAACCTTGGGGCTGCAGTGCCCATCCCCAGGCATGGCCCTAATCTGAAAGGTGTGGAGGCAGCAGTGCTGTGGGCACACACACACACACTCACACAGGCTTTTCTTTAAGCAAAAGCAAACCAGATTGCATTACCCTATAAGATTAGTACTTTATTGAACCTCATTATAGGTTCACGTCCTCCCATAGTCATATCCCACTGTGTTATTTCTGGCACATGTAGCCATCATGATTTAGTATCCTGTGTGAGAAAAATGAAGTCTCTTTCTAAAATATGTTGACTATTATTCCAGATGTGGTAGTTGCCTGAGTTTCTTTTCAAGCAGGTTTTTATGGCTGAGGTTGTTTGAATCAAGCATTATTTATTTATATGTTCAAACTAAAGAAGGGGCGGGAGCAGTTTTTAATAAAAGCTGAAGGAAAAGGGATAATAAAGTGAGCTTGCTGGAGAAAGAAATATTTACACATAACTTTTGTATGTTCCCCAAGAAAAATAAAATGAGGGTATATTGAAAAGGATAGTTATTATTTGGCATTCTACTGCAACACCAAACTCACAAGAAAGGACTGAATTTTAAGTAATTAGAGTTTACAGTTAATTAATTGGTTATAGCTAACTGTGTTATTGACAGTAGATCCAGGAGAGGCAATGAGTCATGACGGATTTTTTCAAGGCAAGATCACAAATTTGGAGATATAAATGAGGCAGACTATGAGAGGGAGAAAGGACCTGAATTCCCTGCTGCCACACAAAGCTTCCATGTCCTCACCTGGAGGTTTGATTTACTGTGGACCTGCTACAAACAGAAGAGTCATTTGCACAACCAGATCAGGGGCATCAATGCATTGAACAAACATGCTGGGGAGCAGAGGAGGGGTGAGAATAAATAAGATTAATAAATTAATGTACTGGATGAGAAACAGTGAGAAATGAAAGTGGGGATGAAATGCACCCAGGGGATGAGGATTTTGCCAGGATGTCAGTAGGGCCAGACATGACCCTGGTGTGTGGGACAGGATTGGGCTCATCATTGGCACAGCAAGGCAAATTTCCCATCGTTGCACTTCTGGGCATTAATGGAGCTGTAATTATAACCAGTAGGGAGAACTTTTTCCATGAGTAAACTCTTTCTAAATGCTTGTGGAGGAGCAGCCTGTGGGTGGCCACGGGCAGGAGATGTGATGCAGATCAGCAGCTCCCCTGGACTGCAAATTGTGAGCCTCTTCAGAGAGCACAGGGCTGGGATTTGGATTTCAGGTTACAAAGAATCCCCCTCAAAACAGGCCAAAAATAAATTAAAAAGAAAAAAAGGATAAAAAAGAAAAAATGGCTGCAAATGCTGAAGAAAACTCAGCCAGAAGACAAGCTTACATCAGACTGGGAAACAAGGATTCAAGTCCAAATTTCCACTGAAACATCCAACTGAACCAGCCTCAGGTCTGTTACCACAGTGACTTTGTCATGTACCTTCCCTCCTGTGTGTCTTGAACAGATCTGGAAATGGAAGCAGAAAAACACCAGGTGAGCACCTATTTCATGGACTTTCCTCAGCTTCTGGGGAGAACAAAGCCCTGGGATCCACACTGCATTTCTATCCCTCTTTGGCAGATGGAGCAGGGTGAGCCAGCACAGCCAGAGCTGAGCACAAAGGTGGGTTTGAATTGTCCTCCAAATTCCTTACCACTCGTTAGTGCCTCTGGATTAGCCATAAAAACGAGTTTGTGCATCTGATTATTTCAATTTGAGCACAAATTTCTGTGGAACAAATTCTCCTGTGTGGACCTGGCACACGAGATTCCCATTGCCTCCAGTGAATCAGGGGTTTTTAAGCACACCGGGAAATCTGTCACCTCTCCAGCAGGAGCAGCACTGAGGGAGGGTGTGCAGCTGTACCAGGCCCCTTTCCAGCAGCTGAGTGGGATGAGTGGAGCTGCAGCCCCTCACCTGCCCATCCACAGCAGGACAGGTCCCCAGTAGGAGCTCCTTGTGACCACAGGGATGATGCTGGGATGCAGCCCAGCAGCCAGCTCTGCTTCATTCTCCTCCGAGTTCCCATGACAGCTTGTGTGCTGGGACAGCTCCTCAACACAAATAAAATCAGAATGAGCCTCTTGTCAGTTTTTCCTTCCCCTCTGAGATCACAAATTCTTCAAACAAAAAGAAAAAAATTATTAAATTCCACATCTGTGCTCACACCCAGGCTCACTCCCAGTTATCCTGGATGTCCATTCAGTGGGGTTGTCTGCTCCACAGCTCTCCAGACGAGAGGTGTAAATCCCTGTGTTTGCACACACAGGAGCAGCCTGGCCTCACTGACTTTGCTCATTCCAGCAGGGGAACTGAGCACACACTGTAGGCAAAGGAGAATTAAACCCTGTGCCTGAAGGTCCGTGTTCACCTTCCCCTGGCACCCATTCCACCCTCTCAGAGCCCCAAGCTCAGCAGTGGGGTCACACTGGGCCTTGTCCTGCCTCAGCCCACCCAGCACCTCTCCGAAGGAATGAGCATGGAGGGGCAAAATCTTGAGGAGATAGAAGGCTAATATTAAATATTGGGGTTTAGTATCTCTGACCTTTCTTTTAGTATTTCAGCCAAACCCCCTAAGGCTGTCCATACAAAGCTGGGAAATCTTAGAGACACTGAACCCTGAAGATCCACATTTCACCTGGTGCTTGTGACTTTGGATTGCTGCTCCATCTCTACATCTTAGCGATGGGAGGTTCAAAGTGGGCTGAGAAGTATGCAGCAAAACATACAAAATCAATACAAATTCATTCATCTGCTGCTAAAAGACTTTTCTACTTTTAATTAATGGCACCATGTCCTAATTTCAGTGGCAAGATCTGGTTTATTATTAAAGCATCTCAGGGCTGGCAGTACACTAGATGTGGAATTTGCTCTCGTAAAGTAATTTGCCACCCACTTAATCGCCTGCATCAATAATGGCCCATGTGAGTTTAGTTCAGTCTGCACTGGAATGGATGAGGAGCACTCAAGCAGTCACCACAACATCTCAAGACAGCTTCAGGAACAGGGGCTTCTCAGGCTGTTGTTGCTGTTTCACGCTCCATGCCTTTCTCAAATCCAGAGCAAAACAACCTCCAGGGGAAAAAAAAAACACCAAAACAACTTTCTGCGGTCTGGCCTTCAAACAAAATAAAATTCAGCCCAGGCTTAATGCAATTCTGATTCATTAGCATCTCTGTGTGAATGCAACAAGACAAATGGAGCTCTCAGCAGCACAGTGGATCCCATGGCAGCAAGGAGAGCCCACGGGCAGTGAGTGGGGTGCTGCAAGTCTGCAGGGAATTTGTGGGGCTGCTTCTGCTGCCCCCCAGCTCCAGGCTCCTGCCCCAAGCTCCTGCGAGCCTCCAGCTGGTTGTACCCAGCACAAGCCCAGCCCACTGGCACACAGGGCACATTTGCATGGATAAAAGGGCTGCAGACTGCTTTAGAAACTTTAGTCCTGAGGGGAAAAACCAGTGACATGCGTGGCCATAAGAGAAGTGAGCTGGATTACCATAATTTTATTTCCCCTTGAGCAGCACCTGATGGCACAAGCAGCATCCCCAGGCTGAATCTAAAAACACCAGGATGCTGGGGAGTCTCCGAGGTGGCTCTTGCTGACCTCAGGAGCCTGTGACTGATTTTGCTTTTATTTATGCCAGACTGACACCACCAGCAATCTGCAACTGGCCTGCAGAAGTGAGAAAAGAAATCAGGCATTTTTTTGGCAAGCTTTTCAAAAGAGTCATCAGCAGCTCCTCAGGTTCTCGCTATTGGCAAAAAAATAAAGGGGATAAATCTAGAAAATTAAACATATATCTGCTGTTCTACATCTATCTGCTGATAGCCAGATGTTAGCTTTAGTCTGGGTATTTCTGCTGGGAGGCACAGCTGCAGATTAGCTCCAGGGAGGTTAGCTTTTATCCTAAATTGTCAGGAAACTGAGGAAAAGATAGATATTATCCACTTGATAGTGTGATAAGGCGGAGTAGACTGAGCTGAGGAAAGGGCATGACGTGAAGGATGGTTGTCCAAGGAACAGACCCTGACACTGTTACACCCTCCATTTTTGGCAGCTTTTCATTGCTTCTGCACAACACCCAGTGAGCTTTTTTTATGCTGAAGACTCTTTTGGGGATAAAGAAGGGAGAATTTCACACTCTGGCCATTCCATAGGCACGCTGAGGTACTAGTAAAAGGTTTAACATTTTTCCAACATTACTCAGCACTCAGGGAAAAAAAAAAGTCAGACGACAGATTTACATCCCTGAATTTCAGTGGATGTGAAGGGTCTAAAATCTCCCTCATGTTTCTTTTTATTGATTGCTCCCAAGATGAAACAATTGCGAGTCTGAACGAATTTATAACTAGCTTGTGGAATAAACCTCACATGTAGCAAAGATATTACACTGAACAGCAAACAAGCCCACAGAAATTCATTATGTTACCAGAATTAAATGAAAACAATATAGTTTATGGACCATAGAAGGTAGTTACAGTAAAAAATGAAACGGAAATCCCCGGGCTGTGCAGAAAGACAGCGCAGATCCTCCGGGGTGAGGACATTTCAGCCGCCAGTTTTGTGTCATCACTTCAGCACTCCTGATCCGGGGGCCTGCGGCACAGCACAGAGCACAGGCACACGCTCTGGGGGCTGCATTCCCCCAGGGAATCCAGCAGCAGCACCCGGAGTGCCCTTTACATCCATCGCCGACGTCAGGGACCACCGAAGACAGAGGGATGCAGGGGATGGCACCGCAGCAGCGACCTGAGCCGGAGGGCAGCATCCCTCGGCTGTCAGTACCTGGGGGAAAGGATCATGTGAGCTGCAGCCTTTGAAGCTGGCGATGCTAGGAGGAAAAGGTCTCGATAGCCAGCCTTCCTGCGTCTATTTTTAGCGAGAAGCATTCCTCTCCCGAGCTCTTCTGCGACCAGCGCTGGGTTGCTGCAGTGGGGATGCGTGAGCTGAATTTCCAGCAGTGGAAATCTCCTTGTTCCTGGGTAAACACTCAGCGGTATAAATACATATACCTATACACACACACACATATATATATTTCTTTTAGGAGAGCCAGATGACAGCAGCCCCAGAAGCCCCAGCCCAGATCTGCCGGCTGGCATTGCCCCACAGGGGCTGTGGGGTGACAGACATGGTGTCACACCTGGGGGAGCAGCAGCTTTTGACCCCACAGTTTGCCTCTGGGAATAATTAACTCCTCATTACTGGGGTCAGCCTGAGGAGGTGAGACAAAAGCCAGGACAACAAAGCTGTATGTCCACACCCGAAGAAAGGCACGTGGGTATCATTGAGGGGACACAGCAGCGTCCCCAGAGAAGATGATCATGTCAGCAGATATTTTATTTGGTTATGAAAACACGCTGCAACATGAAAAGAGATCTAGAGAAAAATGCAATCATCTCACCCATTCACAGTGCAGTAGCAAGGAAGATTTTTAAAGGCTGAGTCAGAGGAGCAATGCAAATGGAATAAAACTCCAGTGGTGGAGAACTGGAGACACGCAGTGCTGGGGCTGCCCCAGGAGCCATCACAGCCCCAGGGGCAGCCTGGACTGGGTGACTCTTTCTTCAGAAGCAGGCTCAGCTGAAGTGCTGGGGGTTTATGCAGAACCAGAGCATTGTAGAAGTGATAAATGATGTTTCCATATCACAGACAGTGGCTGGGATATAAAAGAGAAACTGTAGGTTTGAATATGGCTTGAAATGAGGGCTTTAAAATCCTGACTAAACCCCATGAGAGGAACGTGCAGCTGTGTGGAGGTATCAGCCCTTCCCTGGGTCAGTGAGCAGCACAACCTGAGCTCTGGCTGAATAGTTTAATAGTCCTGCAGGTGAAAAGAGAAGGAGCTTGGCTGTATTTTGCTGCCCTTGCCCAGCCTCCCACCCCCATCCCCAGCCTGTGCCTGTCCTGTGTGTCCCTGTCACTGCAGTCATGGATGGGCACCTGCTACTGCTAAAGCAAAGCCTTATTTCTGGCTGATAACCCAGGTCCTGTTAAACCTTGTTAATTGAGAACTGGCCTAACATGAGACACCCCTGCTTGGTGGCCCACAAAGAATAACTGACAGTGTTTAAAAAGTGGCTGAGGATTTCAGGGAGCAGCAAGTCCTGGGCAAAAGGTGAATCAAGACCCAGCCTGGCCAGCTCCATGTCCCCACACAGAAGAGGCTTGTGAATTCCAGCAGGGAAGGTTCATACACTCCAGGCAGTGTGGCTTGAGAGATGTTTGCCATCAGCATGCAGGAGACCATGCTTCCCTTCCCAGGTCAGCCTCTGCCTGGAATCACAAAACCATTTTGGTTAGAAGAGACCTCTGAGGTCATTGAGTCCAGCCTTTAACCAAGCCCACTGCTAAACCATGTCCCCAGGTGCCACATCTACATGGTTTTTGAACACAGACCTGCTCCATGCCTCAGCTTCCCCACTGAGAACCAGAGCAGTGACGTCAACCCTTTTTGGAAAGCACGTGGAGATCTGCTGGTGAAGGCAACTGCACAAGAATTGAATTTTAAGGATTGTTGCACATCTGTGAGGCACCTAGCACATACAATAATTCTAATAAAACCAAAGGAAATGGCTGCAGCTCCCAGCTTATTGAAACGGGGGGAGAAAAAGCTGTTCTGGGAGCCAGGGAGGCTGGGCAAGCCCAGCAAGCTGATGGAAAGTGTGAACAGAGCTGATGGGCTTGAGGTCTCCTCCCAATCCACGTCTCTCATTCCTCCAGGCCTCCAAGCACCCAGCTCCAGGAAAAGGGAGTGACAGGGGCAGGAGTGGTGTTATGGCAGCTGGGATGGAGAACTCACACCTCAGCTGCCTTTCGAAAGCCCCACGAGCAGCACTGAAACTCGGCTTAGGAAAATGAAAAGCCACAAACTGGTTTCATAGTCCCGGCAGTGAGGCAAGGAGGAGTGAAATTCCAAAAGCAAGAAAGGCAGCTCAAAGAAGGGACACTTCTTTGGGAATTACTGCATGGAAAAAACAGAGACAGAAATGAATTGTGATCCCTTCTGCTCCCAGGCCTGGTAAGCAGAGCTGGGTGGGGAAGGGCTTCCCTCTAACACCACATTTCCAACAGTATCCTTTTACCTTTTAGGTTTCACATCTACTGAAATAAGAGATGATGTAACAAATAGCATAATAGAAAAGCTGGCAAGACTGGTTCCCCCTAGAGAGCTCCAGAAGTTCAGCCCTTGTTTTTCCTTGTTCTCACAGTAAGTTTCCAGAAGAAGCTGTGGGAGTGAAGAGAGCTCTGGGGGCAGGCAGGGGCTCACCCAGGAGCTGCATCCCTTGCATGGGGGGTTGTTGATGCTGCAAAGGATGCATCCAAAAGCTTCCTAGTTTGGCATAGGAAAATGTCCTGGCATTACAGACCAGGAATCTGGCAGAGCCTTTAGAAGAAACCAGATTCCCACTGCTAAACACCTTCCCCCTGCCCTGTAGAAAGCTAGAAATGAGAATATTAACTTCTTCATGAGCTTTAACACAGTGATTTAGTCTGTGAACAGTAAAACTAATAAAGCCTGGATCTCTCCATTTTCCTCTGGTGACTGATTTTAAAGGTGAAGCAGGAGCTTCAGTCTTTCCTGGGGCTGATCACATATGGGGACTCCAGAGTATCATCTGCTCAAGCTGGTGCTGTAATGTTTCTCAGCCATAACAGATCTCACAAACTTTTAACATTTCAGTATCTCAGAGCTTTCTTATCATTTGCTCAATTTGTATAAAATTGATCAATAGATTCACAAGTCACAGGAGGGCAAGAGAAGCAGGAGAGGGCAGGCACAGGGAGGACACAAGCATTAGGAAACTCACTTCCATGAGAAATCAAGGGCTGATTGGGGCTGCTCTGTCTTAATTTCCAAATGGGAAAAAGTTTCTACAACATTATCCTTTCCAAAATTATGAGGAATATGGTCTCAGCTGTGAGCAGTGCTGCTGGCCAGGTTCAGCTCTGAGGTCACTGGGACTTGCAGTGAGTTTGAACTGGGCTTATCCTTAAATATGTCCTTCCCTAAGCAGGCACAAAACAGCTCCCATGACATGCCATGACCCAGTTGCCACAGGAGACTTCTGGGTTTTCCAGACTGAAACTCTCTTCACACTGAAATCAACAGCAAAATTCCCATCTGCTCCAGTGATGGAAAAAGATGGGCCAAAGCAAAACACTTGGGAAAAATCCCATTCTAAGTGTTGGGGTTATGCCATATAGCAATGCAAATTACAGACATGCAGAGAAGGTGTCAGACATGAGGCTTTCTTAGATGAGAAATCATTTATCCACTTGTAGACAAATAAATAGTCGCAAAATCATCTCATTCCTTAACAGTCTCTTTTCCAGGTCACCAAACCCCCAGGCACCCTGTGCAGCTACTGAGGGTCAGATGCCCTCAATATATGTATGAGCTGAATGAGGCCACTCACATCAAAAGTCATGTCTGCCCCAAGCCAGGGACACACCACAGCCCCAGCCCATCCCAGGGCACAGCAGAAGACCAAACTCCACAAGCTCAACCTCATGTGTCCAGAAAAACCAAAAAAAGCAATGCAAACCATTTCTGATGCTGCTTGATCTTATGGAAATAGTGTGGACAGCAGAAACCCAGCCTGCCAGGCTTCACTATTAATATTCAAACAGAGGGGAGAGGTTATCCCTGATAGAAATATTCATCCCAATTTACAGCTGTTTCCTTTTATTATTCAACTGACTTACGTGATGAAGCCAAACTGAATCTTTTGCATACCAGCAATTACTGTGGCACCTGTACCAAGTCTGCCTCCCTGCCTTCAGCCTGCTGAGGTTCTGCAGGACACTCACTCCATGGCAGAGCTTTCTCAGGTTCGTGCACATCCACAGACTGTACTCAAACAGCAATTATTCCCTGGGTGACTTATGTGGTTGAGCTGCCGAGGCCAGCGCTGGCAGGAAACACATGTTAGAAATTAGTGTGTGTCTGGTACTGTCTCCCCTCTCTGTTTCTCCAGGTGGCTGAGCAAAAGAAAGAGCAAGAGCATTTTCTGATGCTGACCCTGGTTAATGCGAGCATAAATACAAGGTTAATACCCAAAGGATGGTTGATGAAGGAAAAAGTGAAGAAAAGTAATCAGGATGAGGAAAGTAATTCAAACAATTCCTTGAAAAATATGCACCTTTGGCTTGTATTCTGACAACAAAGGGTGAGGATTACCATGAAATAGGAGAGTAGCATGTGTTATGTTACTTACTCTTCAGGAACTAAATCAGCGAAGTACAGAAGATGTTAAATCTCTTAGCAAAACTAACTCAGTCCCCTTTTTTAATCAAACAGTGTGCCCCAGCTCCAAGCAGGGAGCCCTTTGACGTGGCCACAGCCTGTTTGTGGCAGGGACACAATTCAGTGTGTGATTCAGCACTGCTGCCTCTGCCCAGGACTGCTGCTCACTCTGGGAACATCCCACAGCAACTGCTCCACTCTGTAGGTCTTTCCACATAGGGACCAAAGCAGATCTATTCCAGTGGACTGAGGGATCAAGATAGGAGAAGTAGCCCTTTCCCATAAAAATGAACATTCCTAGACCCTCATGGCCAGTGCAGGAGAGGATACATGTGTGCTCATCCCAGCTCCTGACTTACAGTGCTGTGGGTGAGCATTAGGAAGTGCAATGCTTTTTCCAGGACATAGGCTTTCAGCACAAACAACAGGTGAGGATATGAATAATTCTAACACTGCCTATAAATTCTTGCTGAATATGCAACAGTGATGGTTAAGAATGAGTTTTGTTGGTCACAGAAACATATTTCAAGTCGCTTCAGACAAAATGCAATGAAAATGAATGCAATATATGTTCTCAACCTTCTGTAAGGCTTCTGTCTCATCAAACAGATTCTGCTCCTCTGTCACCTTTGGAGACAACAGATGACATAGAAAAAAGAAAACCTCTGGAGTCATAATTTCCTTGGTGTTTAGGTTCCCTCTATCCATTACAGCCCCTCTGATTCAGCGTTGTGTCACCTTTTCTGCTCTTAGGCTGGGTTTGCTCCACTTCCTTCTATCCACGTCAGCCTGGGAGCATGAAAAGGAGGGAATCTAAGTCAGAAAAAATCCTGATTAAGGCAAAAGTCCAACTCCAGGCAAGTTCCCTGGTGCCCAGCCAAGCCTTGTGCTGTTCTCCTGGCTACTCTCTCCCTCCTTGTTTCTGACAGACCTGAGTTGCAGCAGCAGCACATCTTTGCACGGTCTGTGAAATAAACCTTGTCAGGTCTTACCAAGTCATCCAACCACCCCACAATGCATTAAAATATATCACATCACTTATAATCTGTAGCTGTAGACAATGAGCCTGCCTAAACCCACTCTTCCCTCAAAGAAAACCAGACACACTTGTAAGACCTTCAGTTACCCCTTAAGCCTCCTCCTCCTCCCTGCTCCACTCTTCCCTGAAGTCCCTGGAAAACAGATGGTCCTTGCAGCTTGCCTGTGAGTTTTATAAACCTGATGGATCAAATGAGAGGAAGCAGGTTTCAGAAAGCAGGGCTGTGACCAGGGTGCCCTCTCACCTATTTCCTGAGTCACCAGGGATTTTGGCCTGAGCCCCTGCAATGCCCTCTGCTGCTGCAGGTCCCTGGAGGGAAGAGCTCCTTCTTCCCCTCCCTCGCTTTATTGCCCGGGTCATGAAATGGTCAAGGCTTTGCAAGCTCTGCTCCAGACCTGGAATTTCACCCAGAAACCTAATGGCAGCTGTGCTGATCACAGAGTTCTGCATGAAATTCAGCTTAAGGAGGGGGCAGCTGCAGGCTGTGAGGGTTCCCTGAGCTGTTCATTCCCCAGGAACTGCAGCAGGGACATCTTGGAGACAAAGGACCACACCCACATCCCTGAGTATTGGCAACTGGGAGCTATGTCCAAGATGTACCTGCTGCATCCCAGATAATTCACACACTCCTGGCAAGGAGAAAGGCTGAATTCCTCTCCTGCAGATGCCCCAGGGACACATGTTCACTTGTCTTTATTTGACTCATTGGACACATACACAGTCCTGACATATTTCTTCATGGAACAGCCTGATTTTACTCTTAGGTTTTGTTTCCAGGAATTCATCATGGTCATTAGGCAAATCTCCTCTAAAACCACCATCTGCATGTTGCTCATACCCAGTAGCAGGGAAAAACCACTGCAAGCACAAATGTGGGACCACTGACGAGAGCAATGGAGCAGCTCAGGAACAAGCACCGCTGACATCAGCATCTACCTCTCATCTGTAAAGATTCTTGAATTAAACATATGCCACAAATATGAACATCTTCAGCTCAGAGTAATGACAAAACTTATAATCAGCTCATAAAGTGGACTTTCATCAGCTCTTCATGTGGCTTTGCTGGATGTGAGACTGATGCAAAATGACTCACTCAGGAGCAGTGCCTCAGGTGCAGCAATGGGGGTAGAAGGAGGAAAAAGGATGGATTTTTCTAGTTGAAATGTAAATCTCAGTTTGTTACAGAATATCAAATATCTCTTACAGATTTATTTTCCTAATGCAGCTCCCAGAAGAAAGTCCATTTCCAGTTTAACCCAATGGACACTGAGAGGTTCCTGTGTTGGGTAATGAAGCCTTGATTGCTTTTTTACAGGACAGAGATGTCTGTGCAAATGTCTCAACTCTGAGCTCACCACATTCTGCACAAGGACATAAAATCTCAGCCGAGCTCTATTTCCTTCCTGGTTCTGTGGTAACAGAAGGGAGAAACAGCAGTGATCTCCAAACCCTCTTTGAACAGAGGGCTCAGACACTGTGCTTTAATGAGCTGCTATCACCCTGACTGGAGAGCTGAAGTATTTCAAGATATCTCCCGGCAGCTGCATTGCAAAAGTTAATGATCTGTTCATTGCAAGAGCACATACAGATTCAGGCTGAATGATATGGAGTCAGCTTTCCTGCCTTGTATCTTTTGATATTAACCTTTTCCTGGTATTTGACCTCAGGTATGTGACCAAGGAAAGTCACCAGCATAAAGAGAGAGACTGGGATTGCAATGAGGTGGTGAACTGCTCATTTATGGAGTCCAGGTAGAGTGGAGGTAGTTATGGATGTCATCACAGAAGAGTCTTCTTGCTTCAAACCTGGAACTGATTTTCCTCAATCCCAGGCTGATAAATCAATGCAGCTAAAGAAAGGTGACTGATGTAAAAAATCAAAAATTGCATGTGATAATAAAAGCTAGACTAGCAAGACCTGAACTAGCTTTGTTTCCATGAATGGACAATGCTACAAAGCCATATAAAAAACTCTCTGGGTCTGAGATGGGAGTGTATATGAAAAGAATTGGTTTGAAACACTAAAGTGTTAACAGAGAAAACCGGACTATGTTCATATCTCCAAATTTGCCCAAAAGAAAACTTGAATTTGCAGTCAGGAAGTTATTAAGAGAAAAGTTTATTATATAAAAGAACACCATCTGAGTCAAAGGTACTTGGATGCACAGAACACAAGATCATCATCATCAAAAGCTGTTTTGCTGATGTACCAGTATTTCAGTTTGCTGAAGTAATTTTGAAGTGTTTACACAAAAAGAAGAATCACAGTGAACTGCTTTGAAATCACCTCTAAGCACCGAGAACTGAGCACTTGAGCCTCTGAGTTGGCAAACAAGGAAACGTCAGGAAACAGAGGCTCAGAGTAGCCAAGGACATTTCTCCATAGAGGGAAAATTAAGTAGCTAGGATGAGAAATGGGAAAGGCTCTTGGGCATGTCTATGAAAACAGCCTCCTCATAGATTTATGCCCTTGAGGACAAATAACTTTCAAGTACTCTTGCAAGGACCTGAGCAGAGGTATACAGGAAAATGAGAATTTGGAATACAGGAAAATGAGAACTATTAAAATGGTTATGACAAACTAGAGAACTCCTTGGCACAAACCCAGCTCTTCTCAGCAAAGTCTGAAGTACTCCTTTGTTGAGTGGATGAGTTTTTGCAGGAGGTGAAGCTCCAAGCCTACCTAGAAAGGGCAGTTGCCATTGGCATCCCAGTGGATGATCTTGCAGACCCTGATCCCAAGGCCTGTTAAAGCCATGAAGAAATCCTTCAGGAGGCACTAAATCTGGCATTTGATGCCTTAAATGACTTACATTTTCACTGATATTCTGTGAGAAGTTTAGGAATAATAGAATTGTTTAAGGGAGATTTTTATTTTATTGCATGAGGTAAAATGAATGCATGGTGCAATATTTTAAAATTCGTATTTTTAAAATGTCGCACTTTACTTCTTGATAAAGGCTTGCTTTTCCAGAACCTCACATGTGTCATGCAATTCGTTGTGAAACACATTTCATTTTTCAACAGAAAACCCTTTCACTGTCAGATTCACATGGGTAGAAAATTTTCTTTCCCTGGATGCAGAGACTCCAGAGAAGTATCAACCACCAGAACCCAGAGCATTGAGAGCTCTTTCTGTGGGTGCTCTGGTCAACATTCAACTTTCCAGACCACTCACAGTGACTGAAATCCGCCGTTCAACAAAGTACATACAAAACATGTTCTCCTGAGGTTTGTACCTTGTTGATCAGCCTGGCACAATGATAAGGACATGGTTTCATGCCCACATGCAGAAATGTGTCACCCTCCCTGCACTAATCAGCCATCTCTCATCCCCGGGTCCCACATCCAACATGTCCCCAGTAATACGGAGATTCGGAGTCACAGCTGTCATGGAATCATACACTCATAAAATAGTTTGAGTTTGAAGGGACTTTGAAAGGTCATCTTTCAAAGTCCAGGTGTCTTGCAGAGCCTTCAACTACATCAGGTTGCTCAGAGCCCTGTCCAAAGTGACCTTGAATGTTCCCAGGTAGGTGGCATCTGTCACCTCCAACCTGTTCCACTTTGACTTGCACCCAACACTGCTGTCACTACTGAGGTGATACAAGAGTTCATCTCAGATGTGGAAGAAAAGGGGAAAAAAAAGGAATATTAAATAAGCTTTTGTGGTTTCAAGCTGAATCTCCTGCCAGGTGCATGCAGCCAGGGGCTGAGGTTTGCACAAGTGTCTCTGAATGAGACCTGCCAAAAGGATAAGCAAGGGCTCAGTGCACCTGATCCTGCAAAGTGGCCAGAGCTCAGGTCCCAGTTCTGCAAGGCAGTGAAATGAAGACCTAACTGTAAGCACATGAATAGTCTCTCCCACTTAGTTGAAGCTCTTTTCCAGAACACATTTAAAATGAGATTGGACAGAAAATCAGGAAAAAAAATCAAAATAAACAAACAAAAAAATCAAACCAAACCAAACCAAACAAAACCCCCAAAATAAAAACCCACAACTAAAAAACCAACCAAACAAAAAAACCACACCAAAACACCAAGCTCAATTCCCACAGTAAGTGGGAACCAGAGAAAGAAGACTAATAGGCATTTATCATTTCTAAAAGGTGCATTTTCAGAGGTGACTGGCTTGGAGAAAGATCTCATCTGGGTCTCAGCTGACAATGTGCCATGTTTCTGCCAAATCCCCCAGTGCTCAGGAACTATAGCTGCTTTTTTCAGGGCCACGGAGGAAAAGGGGAAAGAAGAAAGGTTTTTTTTATTGGGGGCAGGGGGGTGGGGGGGTGGTGTAGGCTTTTACAGGTCAGCAGAAAGAAATATTTCCCAAGTGTTGCAAGATTTTTCTCAATGTACTTGGTCCCTGTAAGTGCATGTGCTGTTGTCCTTGCTGCATCCTTTGAGCCACTTCCCAGTTGGTTTTGCCTTCAGGAGCACCCTGGAAGCCTTCACGCATAAACAGAGCCAGGGCTTCTTCCAAAAGGAGCCACAGAATTTAATTAACTCTACTCCATGTTTGCAGTCCTGTGATTTCTCTTACCTTTAACGTGAACTCACATATGGATTAAAGTGAAATAAACCCTACAGTTTGAGTTCAATTCAAAGCTGATTAGAAACATGTATTACCTTTCCTTGACCCGGCAGTGGGAAGGGAAGTTATTACAGTTCTTTAGTGAGTTTGTAAACTCTTTACTGCTGTGGCAGTTTTAATCCTGCTGAGAGAAAATTTGATCTCGACAATAAATTGCTCCCATTTTATTCTAATATTTTACAATCACAGGTTTAGATAGCAAACAAGCATCAAGTTCTTTTGGAATCAACAAGTGAGAGTATTACCCAAAGCCTCATGGCATTTTTAGGTTAAACAATAAACAGCCATAATAATAAGAAATGAATGCTTCAGATCATGCAGGTTCTAATATGCTGATGCAGAAAAATTTGGAAATTTTAATGGTTTTATTACACCATGACTCAGAGAAAAGGTGCATGTCTGAATTAAAGTAACTGATCCTGCATTTCCAGATAAAACAGCAGATCTTTACCATTCTTTGGAAGTTTGTAAGCATTCCAGGGTCACACAGAAAAAACTCACAAATGATAGAGGCAAAAATACTGGCAGTGCTCTCCTGAAAGTGTGAGTCTACTCCCAGGAGCCCAGAGCGAACTCCCAGCAGATCTAATGCTCTAACAAGACCTAATGGCTGTTTGCATGTCAGCCAAATGGAACCAGAGCCCCAGCACTCTGCTGACTGATGGGGGTCATTACACGTTATAAAAGCAGAATTGGATTTTCTACCTCTGGAGGTCTTCAGATGAAGGCAGGATGTCTTCCTGGAAGACGTGCTTTGGCAAAACAGAAGTTATGAGGCTGCAAACAGAAATGAGCTGGGCAGCATTTATTGGCCAGTGATAGATGGGTGGTACCTCATCTAATGTGCTTCCAGCTTCCAGTGCCATGAATCTCCCAAGAAAAACCCATGAAGAGTCTCACCCAGGAAGTCTAAATGAAATCTCTCAGGTATTTGCTTAAATTAGGCAAATCAAAGACGTTGTACAGGGCTGATGTCTCCTAAGTGTTTGCATTTATGCATTTGCATGGTGATAAGGCACAAATCTCCCACGCAGTGTAAGGTTCCCAACCTTTCCCTTTAATTTAATGGGATGAGCTGGTCCTGTGTACTCTGACAGAGGACAGACCTCAGGCAGCCCAGCCTGTCACTGTCCCCAGGAAAGGAGCTGACACTGTTGGGGTAGAAGAACTGGATTCATTTTAGAACAGAGTGAAATGCCACCTGTGAAGCATTTTTCCATAATTCCTTAAAAATAATCTAACAAAGAAGGTACAGGAAGGGGGAAAAGACATTTTTCCTCTTCTCTTAATTCACTTGCCAAGCTGGATGCTCTGTTAGCCACCTGGGCACTCAGGGTCTTGGAAAGGAACAGTCCAATAACAGGATTTCCTATCGCACCTGAGCACCACACATCCACAGTTTCTAGATGCATTTGCCACATTATTAAAACTGAAATATTAAACACTCCAGGGTATTCAACTGAAAAGTGTGTTTTGTTATTCAAAATGAGCTTTAGACTTGCCAGGCAAAAATGCTCAATAATATTCCTTTTTAACTCAAGTAAATTATTTGTTCTACACAGAAGAGTCAACATAATATTATTTACAAGAACACAATAATGCCACCCCTTTTACTATCTCTGATTTTTTGCATGGCACAAGAGTAAAAAAAGGAAAGATCTTAATGCTGAAATCAAATCAGCTAGAAGATGATCCAGAGTAAAGAGAACATAAGGGGAAGAACTTTTTGGATTTGTTTTCACTGCTGGCACCTGTTCCTTCTGACATGTAAAATTAAAGAGAATGATAATCTCTTTTCATGGGCGAACAAAGAAATAACTGCAAAATAGAAATAAAATCAAAAGTATGTGAGAATGTCTGTAATGGGTCACTCAAAGATGAACCAGCTGACAGTGGCTGGTGCTCAGGCTTGTGAAAAAGAAATGAGGAAGAGGATGAATGGAGTGTGATGATTCTCCCAGTTCTTCCTTGCTGGCATGTAGGGACTGCCAGACCTGAGGTTCCAGGTTGGAGCAGCATGTTTGCCACCAGCCAGCTAAGCTCCAGGACTGCTACCAGGACTTTGTTACACTTCTGTCCGTTCGGGAGTGGTTGCCCTGTCACTTCCCTGAGCATTCCCTCCTTTTGTTTGAGGACAGAAAGGACAAATAAATCACTCCTCACTCAACGTGCCCACATACAGTTTTACCAATCCCTGTGTTTCTGTTTAGCCTCTCTTTTTATGGCAGTGGTTACATATTCCATGTGCTCTGCATCACTCCCAGATTATTCCCAGTCTGAAATATCTCCTTTAAGAGTGGTCACCAGCCTCCACCCCTGAGTACTGCTTAAGCAGGTGGGGTTCAACAGCCCCTCCTCACCCATTCCCCTCAGTTTCCCATGCAAGAGGTGATGTGTCTTCGTAAATCCTTTTTTACAAACTTCAGAGGACTTGAAAGTCTGAAGGAGAAATTATTTTCCCTATAGATAGATGATGTGAGGCTGAAGAGGGTCAACATGCACCTCCCCACAGGCGTCCCTGATGCTCACAGCACCCTGGGCCAAGCTCACTCCTGGTCCCTTGGCTGTTGTCTTCTCTCCCCAATCCTACTCCAGCCCAGCTCCCCCTGGCATTGCTCCTACTGAGGCTGGCTGAGCAGAGGGTTTGCATGCACTTTCTCCAACATTACTGTAACCAGCTGACTACCCTCCCCTCAGCCCCAATTTAATTTTATATCATTAAACAACAAGGTACAGTCCAGAGCATTTAAAGCCTTTGAGTGGTCAATGTAACCTACAGCAGCCAAAAACTCCTGATCCCCAGCCAAAGCTAACTCATTAGGTACCAGAGAAACAGCCGTGGCAACACTGTTTTTCTTTCAGTGCTGACTGCACTGGGGATATTATATGAGGAATGTTCAAATGGAATATAATTTTTACTTGGCCAGTAATAATTCTGTGAGGTTTACAATCGCTCGGGTCCTGCAGGTCAGGAGTTATTAAATGAAGTTATGAATTTTGCATACCTACCAACGCAGGAAATGGGCAGTGACCTCCTGCACCACCCAGACACGCTCAGGTCTGTGGGGCCCGATGGGATCCACCCAAAGGTACTGAGCCACTTTCCACCATTTATCATCAGTCCTGGCTGACTGTAGGTGAGCAAAGGTGACACCCAGCCACAATGCCTGGCTCCAAGGATGCTGGGCAGTGTGACAGCAGGGTGGGGTGAGGATGAAGATGGGGATGTGGATGGGAGCACATCCTTCCCTGCACCGCTCCCTCCCCGCTCCTGGCCTTCACACTCATAACTAAACATTTCAGCCAGCCCTTCAGGGTTGCTTTTGTTCTCTTTCTGCCTCTAAAAGCTTCCAGGGAAATGCTGCACTAACGCTGGCCGGTGCTGTGCTCAGCACAGGGAGGGAGCAGGGGGGAACACACAGACACCAAAACCCAGAGGTCACCGCACCCATGGGAAGCACAGAACAGGCTTTGTGCGGATTTGCCCTGCCAGCTCCCTTCATTCTTGACTTGAAACACTTGCTGATAATCCACTCCTTGACCTCTCCTACACAGGATGCAGTGTCACTATATGGAAGCCATATGGAACAAAGGGATCACTCTCAATACACGCTGAGCATAAAAAATAAAAGTTTACAATGGCACTGTCACCACAGCAGCTGGGTCGGCTGTTTGCCAGCGTGCCCTCGTGTTGGCAGCTGGAAGCTCGTCTGCCTGGTATGACAAAGCACAGACTATCAGGCTTCAGTAAGAGGAATTTCTGCCAGGGAATGTGTTTGAACCTCTAACTGAGCTAGCTCCTGAATTTATTGTCCAGATTTTTTTTTTTTCCCCCCGTTGAGTAATCATTAAACCTGTGAAATGTTTTCTAGAACATGAGAAACAGATATGAGCCTTGATGGTCTTGTTCCTTTGAAGGAGGATACCTGGTTCCCATTAATAACCTCTTTATTATGGGATGGAGCTATGGACAATTTGCTTTCTAGTGATTACAGATTGGAGTACAAAGCTCAGGAATAATCAGAAAATGCCTTGAGTTTCAAAAGCTTTAAATGTGCTTACATATCTCATGTCTAAAATTTAGATTTGCCAATAGAATTTAATAAACTTTAGGCAACTCCCACCGAGATAAATGACCTACTTGTGCTTTGAGAAGAAGGAAAAAAAAACCTAAAAAGTTGAATTACTTTGCAAAGAAACAGTAAGACTCTAACTTTGCCCCCTCAATACAGAAATAAGTACAAGGCTTCAAATAAGCCTTAGAGGGATGGAGCTACAGGTAAGGTTTTGCCCTTCTTGTTCCACATTTCTTCCCTAATCTCTAATAGCAGAAAAGATGTTCTGGCAGATGTAAAAGCCATCTGATGACCAACTTTGAGCCGAAGTCTCCACATCACTTTTATCAACAAGGTGCTGGTCATTCCCTGCCCTGCATTCCCAGTGCTTCTGGAGCAGATGGAGCAGATGGATTACAACCAGCGTCTTGTCTCTACCTTCCTTTGCCTTTCAGGAAAGTTTTATTGGAAATCTCATCTGCTCCCATTGGTTTGGTCCTGTGCCAGCTCTAAATGAGAAATGGCCCATTTCCCGCTTCATTTCCCCTTCAAAATTCATGGGGAGTGCTTGGCAGTTTTCAAACCAAGCCCTGACCAAAAAGGCCAGCACAGGCTAAATCCACAACCCAAAGGAAGCCCAGTTACTCAGCCCAGGGCAGCTGCACTGGCACCACTGCAGGGAAACCAAGTTTTGCTTGTTTCAGTATCTGTTGCAGAAACCCTTCTGCCCACACCAGAGAGGAAGACACATTTTTTCTGATCGTCTGGATGCCTGATAATGAGAAATTTCTCATCATATGGCAGAACACAAGCAGTGGTTTCTTCAGTGTGAGAAGCTAAACTCTTCAATTCTCAGCCTGGAAGGAGGGGGGTTAGTTTGGAGTCAATTATTTAATTATTAGGCTTGAGAGTTCAGTATCCCTTATGAAAATGATAGAGAAAAATGTGATGGGTTTTAAGATAGAGATTGAGTGACCTTCATTGCACATAGATCCCAGCTTGCTACTCCACACTTTCGGGTGGCAAAAAAAAGAAAGGGGTAAAATGTGTCTTTTCTTGTATGCTAGCAGCTGACCTCAGAGTAGCCTGAGGGCATTTTAAACCTACCTCTGCCTTTATTATGTGTGTCATATGCCCCTATTCATCCTTTGTAGTTTAAAGCAAAAATGACCTTTTATAGCTATCTAAAGCGCAATTTTGCTTATGTTCCCCACTCTCACCATTTGTTTCGAGTTAAATATCAAACATATGTGCACCCATTTTTAACAAAAAATGTTTAATATTAGAGAGCATGCCCTCATATAAGACTGGGAAAGCCTTTCAGGGAAATAAGCCTTTCAAATAAAAAGGCATATTAGTAAATTTTAAAGTGATTTTAACTGTATATTTTCAAGCATTAAAGGAAACAAATCCAGCAAGCCATAAAGTGACAAGTGGGAGGTGGGGAAAGATATATGGCACTAGTTTGAAAGAGAAATTAGACCTGGAACAGGATGGAAAAATCCACCTACCCTGGAGCTATTTGAATTCACAGGTTTGGAGGTAGGGAAGTTGGAGAGAGGGAGGGAGGGCTGAAGATTGGATGGGTGCATCAGCTCCATGCCTGCCCCTGGCAGACACAGGTTGCTGACTATTGGAATCACACCATGGAGAAGGTGGCAACATCCAAGCTCATTTTAAATCTCATGACTAAGAGACAAACAGCAAAACGCAGGTTTTTCAAAGCCAGCTCTCAGCTGGAATATTGTGCTGTGGCTCCATGAAGCTATTAATCAGCTCAGTACAAACTCTGCTCTTGTTCCTCCCCTGACTCTGCAGCACTGGTGGTGCAGGGCTGCATTAAACATTCCACATCTCCTAATATTTCTTGGCACTGCACGAATTCAAAGTACAGAACTAAATTACCTGGCTTGATCTGCAACAGCCATCTCCTCTGATGGTTAATGGTGAAATTAAAGTATTTCCATGTGGCTGCTTGAATTTCTTCTGCTGTAGGAAAGGACTTTCTCTGCTGAGACATGCCTGCAAATTACATTTCCATTTTGCACCAAAGATGGTTTGCACAGATTTACTCTCTTCTGGGGCTATTCCATTTGCAGTTTGGAGGAGAACTGATACCTCTGGTGTTTTACAAACTCGGGTTTTGTCTGCTGGTGCAGTCCAGAAGATGTAACTGCTTATCACTCCATTAGGCTGCTGCAGCAATACCTGAAACCCTGAATAATCTGAAGTCATTTTCCTTAATGACTGCTGAAGGGAAATGGTCCTGTTTCCATCCACTTAGCTTTGACAATGCAACCGAGCCCAGGGATCTGCAGGAATTAGAGCTTGGGGGCTTGGGGAAATAATTCTCTTGCTCCCTTCACTTTGTTCCTTTTTCAAGACTGGCTGCCAGCTTGCACATCACAGCAGCTCCTGGAGTTGGCTGTTGGCTTCCCTGAAGTACATGAAATACAGGTTCCTCAACTTTGGGCAAAGGCAAGAACATTTCTGTCTCTTTTAAAATACATTTATTTCTCATGAGTAGCTGAAGTGAGAATGGAGCATTATTACATTTTGAGAAGTGTATCAGTAGAAGATTTATTCCTGGATATTCCACTCTTGCTGAGGGCTCTCTTGACCAAGGTCTCATAGGGCAGAGGCTTCTGAGCCCAGGGCAGACAGCAAATTTTGTGTTTGGGGAACCTTTGCACACCCCTGGAATGGGCCACCTCCAGCACAGAGGTGCCAGCTGCCACAGGATTGGCTAAAGGAACAGCTCCATCACATCACCACAGCACTGGGGAAGTACATTCCCAAAACTAGGCAAGGAAGGGAAGTCAGTGTGTTTTTTCTGTGCCTGCCACTGCATGGTATGTCCATTGCATCATGAATTTTAAGGTCAGAAAACACTGTTTTCATCAAGGTGTATTTTTTTCTCTATTCACCTACTTAGTTGAATTATGAAGCCTATCACCATCACCACAGTTCAGCAAAGGGTCATCAGTTCCTCAGTTAGGACTTGTTTTGATTGTGTTCGCTCACAAAAGAGCAGTTCAGCCATTTGGAGACCTTCCAGCCTGATCCATCTCCCAGAAAGTCAGTGGAACTAAGGTTGGGCCCTTCTTGCTTTCATCTGGAAGGAAAATAGTGCAAAGGCAGGCTGGAGAACAGAAGCAGTAGACTAGGCCACTTCATCATTAAGGCAACTCAAATCAGGATCCAAGGGAATTCAATAGTGATTTTTAAATTCAGTACATTAAATCAGGACAACCTAATAAAACCAGTTTTCCTCCTTTAGTATTGAAAAAGAACAATGGAGTTATCTCTGCTTGCTGGACCTGTTGCCCAGCTCAGTCAGATTTTCCATCCTTCACTGAGAGCAGAGCTGACAGAATGTCAGTGTGTGGGACTAGGCAGTGAGAATCATTTAGATTCCAAACCATCCCATCCTAATCCTTGCCTCCCCACCAGCCGAGCTATTCATCGGATAACCAGAAACACCTGGGTACAAGGAATTTCCTGCTGCAATTCAGCCTTAATTTCCTCAGATAGTAAAAACCTAAGGCTTGCAAAGGTGAAAGAAACCAGCAGTCAATCAAGTAAATCACCACTACCACCACTGCAGCAGTGATAGTACATTCTAAATTAAATTTTAATTCCCACCTGATGGTTCACCAGGAGTTACTTATATACAGACCATTCATCTGACCCACCTTTGTATTTCAGTCAATTTGTTAGGGTCCCATTAGTTATTAACACCCACCTAAGTTCCAGAATGCCTTTTTTTATTTTTCTGTGATTGTGATCAGAATCAAAATCAGAAGCAAAGAGAGCAATGCCTACAGGTATTTGCTGGACAGATTAAAGTACACAGACAATCTTACTGTGGAAAGCAATGAACAACAAAGCCAAGAAAACTCCCAAGTTCAAGCAAAAAGTATAAACAAGACAGGTTTGGGATCTTTCATTTTTTCTTTATTTTGGGGTTAGAAAAAGCTTATGGTCCTTACTGGGATCATGACTAAGTGACAAAGGTCACCTCTCCCTGTGGTCAACAGTGTTAGCAGCAAAAATATCTGAGAGTTTAGCACAAACACACAGAGGAGCTGTGGTTGCCCCATCCCTGGAAATGTTCAAGGCCAGGCTGGATGGGGCTTTGGGCAACCAGGTGTGGTGGAAGGTGTCCCTGCCCATGGCAGAGGGGTTGAAAAGAGATGGTCTTCAAAGTCCCTTCCAACCCAAACCAATCTATGATCCTATGATTCCTCAAAGAAGGCCAGACAATAATTAGAAAAGGTGATCAGGGCTGAAGCATGTGGGCAGAGCTGAGTGGAGAAAGGCAAGAGGAGGCATTTCAAACCAGCACTTTCAGTCTCTCATCACCTGGATTTATTAATAAAATAAATAAAAGTAAACCAAGTCCTTAAAGCCAGATTTTTAAGAGCGATATTAGTGGAATTTCCATTTTTACATACTCAGCACAGCATCTGCAGTCATTTCTGTTTGCAATTTTGCCAGATCTGTCTGAGTAATGCACACAATTAAAGTATGTTTTTGGCAAAATTTATTGCAAAAAAAAAAAGCTTAACAGGAAAAAAAGTGAATTCAGTATAAGAGTCATCCAAAATTGCTGACTTTCCTTTTTCCTTCTCAGTGAATTTAAATATGAATAGTCACAAATGCCTACAAAAACTGGATTCTTTATCCTAGGAAGATGCTTTGCAAGGCAGCTTCTGACACTCTCAAATACTATTAAGACCAGGGAGATTGCTGTGCTCACCAGGCAGGGGCTGTGTTAACAACAGCTGCCAATATCAAAGGAGTGAGACCTTCCCAGAGAAAGTGCTGTTAGGTTTTATTGATGGGACCCATGAGACTGGAGTTTCAACAACATCTACTGCTGCTCCAACACCCCAAGCACCAGGAAATGTCACACTGCACTTCTGTGGTAGGAGGCCCTTTGCCTTCTGGGGAAGGTGAGAAATAAGATTTTGTCAGCTTTAAAATTCTTTAGAGCTGAAAACTGCTGTGGTGATCAGTGTGAGTGCAGCAGCATCTTTAGGAAGGTATTTGCTCTGATATGTTGCAATGTGGGCTTTTAAAGGAAATGCTATTTTAAAGCAGTCCTATCATTTGTGTCTGAAGAGCCACAGTGTGGCAGCTGGAATGGCTATTTTTAGTGGGTCAGTAAGAAACTTTACACACCAGTTGCCTCTCACACCAAGATCACTGCAAGGCAATAGATCTTTCCAAACTCTCAGACAAAGCAGCAAAGTGTCAGTGATAGTCAGTGTCAAGACAATAAGGAAAAAAATAGAAAAAGATAAAAACCTGCAACAAAGCTGTATGAAATTCTGTCATTGCTAGCTAGGATACAGAATTGGATGTTAGAGCAACAACTGAATGATGTTCTGCCAGTGTGAAATTCATGTTGAAAACCAGGAATCCTGCACTCACAAGGAGAAAACAAAGCAGACGCTACATCCAGGTATTTATCCTTTCTGGTTTCTGTCATGCTAAAAAGCTCACCACAGCCAGCAAAGGCTCCCAGACTCCCTGTCACCATTACATCTCATAGAAACTGCTGGGAACTTCTCAAGGAGGAGCAAGATGAGCAGATGTCTCTGTAGAGCCCAGATTCTCATGGGTCAAGGAACTCCTTGGGACCCTGTTGAAGTGAAGCTAAAGGGAGATTTTCAAGCTACCCAGGCAGCATTTCAAATCCACTTGGTCCCTATTTCTCAAGAAATAAGGTCAGGTAAGCTCTGGTATGGAAGGGGAGAAGTTCTGCAATAAAGAGCATTTTCCACAGACAACTTCCAACCCCTGATGCACCAATTTCCCAGCAGAGAGTGATTCCTTTCCTGCTGCAATGACACACACACACGTCCAACCATGTCCAGCAAACAGTCTCTGAGAAGGGAAGGGCAGCGGGTGGACTGAGCAAGGACTGCACCAGGAGCAGCAAACAGAATCATATGGAAACAATTCGAGCTGTTTCTCAAGGGAGGAGAGCTCTCTCTGCTTCTTCAGGATTTCTTTATATTCCTCCCTTGGAGTTAGCCTGAGCAGTTTTTTAATTCATAAACTATATATATTATGTAGGTGGGATTCTCCAGCCTCCTGCCTGTTTATAGCGATCAGGATTGCCTCTGTCAGGATATCATGTCTATTTAAAAATGTTTATCACTCACTACTTCAAACAAATTTCAAAGAATATCTGTGTTGCCCAGCAACAGAAAAAGCTGCTCCTGTTTCCTGTACAGAAAATTAGGAGATTAATCACTTAATGTTATCCTTTTCACTGATAATTAGGCAAATTACATTCAAGGAAATGCCTTATATTAAGGTTACAGGAAAGAATTTTACTTCCATGCGTAGGATCCGATTGTGGCTTCTCCTCTGAGCTTTGTGGGGGAACTTTAAAACTTAATGTGTGATGAAAAGGGATTCTCTTAAGTCCTATTCACTCAGGACAGTCTCAGAGCTTAATTCCAACCACGTCATGAGAGAGAGGGAGGACCCACACTCACATCTCTAGAAATTCATCTCAACACACCGACCACAATGTGAGCCCATCAGAACTGTGTGCAGATACCTTCTCTGCTTCCCACAGCCAGGACACCTGCCTGACCCCACAGTCACAGCTCAGTGGCACACCAGTAATCCTCTTTGAGGTCTGCCCTTCCACGTGGTCTTCTTGGCCTTAATTCAGGTGGATTGACCCCTATATGTCACTGGATGAGATAGTTACTCCCTGTCTTGGGTGATGATGATTATCCCAGTGAAGCCTGGTCCCCTTGTGCAAAGGATGATCAGAACTGGCTCCTCCAGTGCTGTTCTCAGTGCCTGGGAGAGGAAGCCACGGGCATCCTGAACAGTTTAGAGCCTTCATAAAATGAGAGCAATTAATTTTAATCCCCACTAGATGGTGCAGGAAGTCAATAAATGTCAATCGTCTGCTAACACTGGACTTGTCTTTCAAGTGCTTCCATATTCTCCTCAAATACCTCATCAGATGGCTTCTTTCATGGAGCCCTAAGAAGGGTTTGAACCAGAATCTGAGCAGCACCTGAACTCCCTGCTGTGCACCAGAAAGAGTTTTTAAACACATTTTGGGCATAGTTCTGTGTTTGCACAGCACATTATTATTTTGAAAAATAACAATAACAATATTATTAATAATACCCATATAGGAGTTGCGTGCAAGACTTAACAGAAATCTAGTTCTGCTGACATTTAGAAATTCTCTACGGGATTTAATAGGCAACTGCATCATTTTTCTATATTAAGGTGGTTTAATGTATCAAAGAACAAGATCTGTTGTCTTATAATTAGATTCTGAATGTACAGACTGTACAGCTTCTTGTACAAATGCTCTAATTCATGGTTAAAGATCTCCAAGATGCTGGAATAACATAAAAATATACATAAAGATAATAAAATCCTGATGGATTTTATAATTATTTCTGTCTTGCAAGACTATAATAGCTTCATACCTCCAATTCAGTATTTGGGATCTCAGGCCATAAACCAGAGGGGTCTTGCAGGATCAATATGCAAGTTATTTAGAAGAGTGTTTGATGCACATATGATTTTCTGTAACACTGACACATGGCAGCACATAGATCTAAACCCAACAACCAAACATGCACACGTTGGGGTAAGGATGAAAGAGAGAATGAGCATGGCAGATGTTAGCTGGATCACATAATGCTTGGCTGGAAGGCACTCAGATACTCTCTGGTGATGAAGGTGGAATAACATCCTGTATAGATGAGAAAGCAATTTACCCAAGGAACTTGCAAGCAAATAAAAAAATACAGTACCATACTCATGAAATGAGCCCTCTCACTTCAGTCCTAAATTCTGCCATCAGGCAATACTCTGGAACATCTAAATCTATACGGATCAGATGAATTTTCAGCTCTGAACACAAATCAAATCCAAAGAGATAATGAGCCAAACGGACATTAATTATTTTATGCTGTCATTTATTTTGCAACATTTAATTAATGTCATAAAAATATATAATATACATTTTCAATAAAGAATTTAAAGTACCACAATCAAAGATCACATGACCTTAGTTTCATTATGAAAAGTACCTGGATTCAATAAAAGGAGGACATAGCTTTATCCAAGACATAAATTTGGTTCAGGCAGCAATATTGAGAAAGGTTAAATGGTAAAGAAAACTAATCTCTTAAAGCAATATGAATCATAGAAAAAGAGGTGGTGGTAAAGTGATAATAAAAGTCAGAGCTGTAATTTTCTTCTCACGGAAGCAATGCCTGCTAGGGAATGTACAGCACTGCTGATGCCTTCACACCACAGCAGGAACCAGCAGGGTGAGCAGGGACCAAACATGCAGTGTTTGGAGTCACCTGGGAAAGGATGATGGGGGGAGAATTTGGACACAGGTTAGACTGCTTAACAGGCTGCTCTGCAACCTTCAAAGTGCCACTGGGGTTAAATACCATGGGCACATTGTCTCCTGGTGTCAAAGGGTGCAGAATTATCATTTGTGTGAAGCTGTGCCAGTTTACCCCAAATGGACAACTTGGTGACATATATTTCCAATTAGTATAATTGCTTATTTATAATTTTGAAGCCAGTTTAATCAAAGACAACTTAAAACTTCCTTACTCTTCTCTGTACATTCTCTTTGTTGTCAGCCTGGAAATGCAACCACACCAAAGTAAGTTGTTTTCATTGCCATTTGTCCTACAGCTTTAGGCTTTGATGAATTCTGAACTTTGAGTCCAGCTGAGGAGATCCACCTCTCAGTCAGCACATCTGGCCAGTCACTAAGATTTGTTAGTATCCATTTGGAGATATGTAGAACCTTCATGTTTTTCTGGTTTGCTTCTCACTTGTTTCCAATATTTTATGTAAACCTTGGCATGTTTTGGGATCAAGGTTTTAATTGTCTCTTTGGAGGGACAAATTTGGTCTGAATTATTTTGGTTTACTTTAGTCTTCCTGAGTCCAAACTGGAAAAACACAATGATGTGTGGCAAGCCACAATGATTAAAAAGGCTGTGTCTTGAAACCGTTGCTTCCTGAAAGGTGGAACTGCAACGTGTCTTCTCACATTCACTCTCCCATTAGGAAAATGGAGTCTGGTTTCCTTCCTGCCATCAGAGAAAGACTCTGATTCTGAAAGCCCGTGCTTGTGAAAGTATGAAAAGACTTGGATTAATTCTGTTTCTTTAACAAACCAGTTTGCCCCTGTATTTTCCTGACACCTATTTGAAAATATCTGCTGTACATTCATTATCCCGCTATCAGCTGCCTGAATCTGTAACACGTGTCTCTGGCACCAGCTCTGTCTCCTATCCAAATCTTTTTGATGAAAACTCTAGATGCACAGGCTGGAATTGAGTTGGCTCATGAGGAAAGGCTGATACTTCCCAGAAATAAAAATCCCAGCTCTGTTATTCACCAGCTGGATATGGACAGCATCAGCTCATATTCTTAATAATTTCATATATGGGCATCAACCAAACCATGAAATGGATGAAACTTGAAACCTCCTGCAGTGAAGCCTCTCCGGATTGAAAAAGAGAAAGAGCTGAGTGGGTCTCAAGTATTTTAAGCTCTTGATCAAACCAGGGATCTCCTGGCATACTGGCTGTGCATAGGACATAACCTTCCATCATGCCACTCTCCCCCTCATCCACCCTTAAACTTGCAGTAAAATATTGGATATATTCATAATTTCTCTAACCCTCTTACTATTTCTTGCCAGACCCTGAGGAAACTGTTCCAACATCCCTTCATTTCCATTTCCCTGGCAGTTCTGTAGCTACACTCAGGATTTATTTCTTCTTGAAAGTACAGATTAAGTCCTAGACACAATCACACTACATCACTGCCCTGTGCAGAGGTTGTCTTCACATTCTGCTACATTCCCTGCAGTTTCTCTATCATCTTAACACTGAATTTCTGTTTAATTATCTTAATTCTTCTTTTATAACTAAAGATAGATAACTAAAATAGAGATACTGGGGTTGTACACTTAAATGTTTTAATATAGTTCCATGTTTCCTGTATGCCTTCTGGAGAAATAGATTTAGCCCAGCTAATACTGTCTGGATAATGGAGTCCAGGAGCCAGGGAGAATGAGCTCTTTCAGCATGTTTTACACAATCTAGAGCACTGACAGACAGCATTATAAGGCAAAATAATAAATACTTCATGTGATACACCACAAGTACTGCTTAATGAGAGATACACATCTTTAGGATGCATATGTGACAGAGGCCTTTATTCGATAAAATCACCAAACTCTTTTCTGATGAAGCCTCTTGCAGCCTCAATGGATCAAACCTGCTTATTCCAGCTGTAGTGTTCTATCCCTTGGCTTCCCATGCTATAATCCCCTCCTCAAAACAGTCAATAGTAATTCTTACACACTGCAAACTGGCCATAACCTCCTCATTTGAATTCAGTAATTATGTCAGTCAGAGAGCAAAACTGGGGTGCCCTTTGCCTTCTGAACAACTGCTTTCACAGCTGTGGAGCTGTTTCCCAGATTTAAAGAAAGGAGTGTGGCAAAGCAGAGCTGTGTGTGTATCACAGCAACCTCCAGCACAGGCATCTGCAGGGGAGCTGCACAGGGGCATGGCACAGCCACAGGAACCACACTGCTCTCTGCAGGAGGGGGACATTTCAGCCTGAAGAGAATAACCTGAAAAAAGCAATAGGTCTTGAGGAAGAGCTGCTGTAGGTATCCTGAATGCTTAAAGTTACATGATACGAGAGCAGGAGCTCCTGCACATAAACAATGGTCCTTAACAAAAATTATTGAGTTTCCTACAAACCAAAGTGATGATGTCCTATAATCTTCTTTCATGACCATTTCCCCACCTTAAATTCCTCCCTCCTTATTCCCTCTGACTGCTAGAAGTCAGCTAAAATGTGATAATAATAAAACCCCCACTCACTGCTTTGTCTTTGGATTGAGGTGATGGCAAGGATCTCTGCAGAAAACAAAGCCTCGCTGCTGATGAAGTCATTTTAAAACCATCTGTCGTAATTTACTGACTAATGAAGTGGAGGCTTGCTCTCCCCAGCCTCACTGCAATTTGCCAGTTTTTTGGCACATATATAAAACAACACTTGCCTCCTCTAGCAGTCTCCGTGACAGCCTTGAGGTGACTGTCCAAACAATCCTCAACCCTGGCAAATGTCAAATCACCAAACTTTGTTTGACCCTCACTGAAAGACATTACAATAGAGTTAGTTTTGCAATACTCTAACAGCAATTTTTCTCCCAGTGGCTGTGTGTTGGCAGAAAAGGACAAGATCACACAGAATACACAGCAAATCCAAGTAAAACTGGAGTTCATTGCAGAATTGATTGATTGAGGTTCAGATGCAACTCAAAAGGTGAAACCATGTGTTACCTCACCATCACCTCCTTTATCTTGTACAACAATTCACTGTCCTTGACTTTGAATCCTTTCCTTCTTCTCTCTTTTTTTAATGCTTGTTCATTTCTTTTGATGTCTGAAATAAAAATCATTGTGCTGGAAATACTGCAGTTAATATGTGGGAATCCAAGCAGCATATTACTTGTGGAATCCCATCTGATTTCAAGTGCATCCCATTGACCTCATACCCTATACATTGGCAGCAAGATTTTGCTTAGAAACTGAGGAAAGAAAAATAATATAGAATCATAGAATGGTTTAGGTTGGAAAAGACCATTAAGATCATCGAGTCCAACAGAAATATGAAAAGAGTTTATTTAATTAAAAAAGAAATAGCCTGATCTTGCCAGAATTTTCCACATCTACTTTAGGGAGGTTTATAGCTTGCCAGTAGCTCAGCCTTCATTCTTTGCACATTATTCTCCCCTCATGTCTGTAACTCCCTTCCATCCTGGCAGCTAACATGATGTTGGGACTGTAAGCACCAAAATACACAAGTATGCTGACATCAGGCATGAAGCATTGCACCAGGAGGCTGGAAAGCCTGTTTATAGTGTATCGTTTCAGGAGCGGAATGCCATGTATTTTCTTTGCTTTTTGTAGCTTTCTTTAAAAAGTCTTTGTGGAGTGAGCTGCTGATTCAGCATTGCCTCCTGGTGAGCCATGAGAGGGTGATGATGTGAAACTGAAACACGAGCCCCAGCACTGGAACATATCCTTAGATCAGCAGAGTCAGCCTTCTGCTATGGCAGAAAGCACATCAGCAAGGCCTTTGGATTGCTGAGGTTTTCTAAGGTGGCAAGCGAAAACGCTGTTAATTTTTGCAGTTGGCGAGACAGCAGGAATAAGCCAGGGCTGGCTGTCTGAGCCCACCCAGGCAGGGATGACCTGCCCCCTGGAACGCTTCCCGGTGTTATTTATGACAGCCTCCGTGGCCACAGCTGCTCTCCTTCTCCAGCAGCGGTTGCCAACTTTCCCTTTTTTTGGCACTTAGTAAGGGGAAAATTCTTTTTTGCCAGGTGAAATGTGTTCACTGAACTCAGGGTATTTGGTAGTAAATTCTGGCTCTGGCTTTGTTTAATGCTACTATAGTCTAGTGCAGTTTGTCCTCTGCTCCCTAGTGCTACATCCGTTATGGGTGCTGAGATGCTCGTTTTATAGCTCCTGTTACTCCCTTCTGTCTCCTAAGGTGTTCTGCTGACTGATTTGAGAATACAAGCACATTTTAAGATGCAAGGATCTGGAAAACATTTCAATGCTTTCAAACGCCTGGACATTTTCTAGAAGGTTTTTCTAACCTGCGTCCTCTGTTTTGAAGATGATTTTTGTGGTGCTTTGCACCTCTCCTGTGAGTCCTTTGTCACAGGTTCAGTGTCACTAGTTCAGGTTTAGATGAAAGCAGTAGTTTTTCTGTAGCCTGTACAACAGAAATTTCAGTCTGTATAATGTGCTTCAGTGTTTTGCCTGTAATTCACATTGTCTCTGCAGCAGTCGAGTTGTGTCATCATGTGATTTCAGTGGCTGCCAATTCTCTTTCTTCTCCTGCATAGCTCAGAGGCAGTCAAGGTAACCTGGCAGTCCCTGATCTGCCCATCTGGTTTGCTTTCCTTTTCCTCTTTGCATGTTCCTGCCTGATTTGTGGCCAGTAGATTTTATAGACTCCATTTATGGGAGGTTCTGCAAATCATTCCTGGCCAAAAGGATACAACATTTCACCTTTAAATCACCACAGCATGCTGTAACAATTTTTTTCCCTAAAAATTGTGGCATAAGGTCTTCCCTGGATGCCAGTACCACTTACAACTCTATTAACCATCACTGTTTTTCTTCACAGTCTAACACACCTCTTACACTGGTTCCTGGATAACAGCAAAAGCTGCCTCCAGAACAGAGTAGCTTATCATAGCAGCATTTACTGAGGAGTTCCTGTCTTTAACCTCAAACCTCACAGTGCAAGATAAAGTGATGCCAGACTGCACAGTTCATCTCTAAGATTGAGGTATAAGCCTTGAAGCCTGGCTCCATTCCCAGGCAGATGCCAGCCATAGCCATATCCTGCTCAGAAGGGTTGGCCAGCTCCAGTCTCTTTTGCTTTGGCTGTTGTTCAGCATTAGGTTCATAATAAAGCTCAGTGACAGATGCAATAAACCTTGCTCTCATCTACCTCCCATTGCTACCAGCGCAGTGTTATGATTTTTGTCAGATACTTCTTGACCCTTCCATCTCTTTCAGTGCTTAATGCAGCTTCTAGTGAGGTACTGCCATCAAATCCTACACTGATCTTATCCTAATACTACTTTTTGCCATTAAGGCAAAAAATAAAACAGTTTGAATAGGGAATTCAGTTCCTCTGAATGCTACTTCTTGCCTCATGTCCGTGAAGGTACACATAAAAATGACAGATTACTTTTTATTTATTTATTTACACATAATGACAATTATTTAGCACTCCTCCACACAACTCCAAATTTTAAGCAAGCAAATTAATCAACTTGCACTAATAAAAGGTGCCCATGCCACCTTTGCAGCAGCAATGTGGCCTACATATAAACAGTCTGACAGGCGACAAAACTTTATCGACCCAGTGCTCTTCCAGAAGTGTCTATAAGAGGTATTTCCAGTAGCACAGTTTGAGATAAACCTTAATCTTAGTCCAAAACTGCTGTTAAATGCAATTTAAACTCCACCTGCTGGCTGAGCTCCTTAATGGCATCATGTCTGCAGATAGGGTAAAGGGGTTTAAGGATGCTCCCCTTTCTCTGCTAAGGGGCTTAAGAAAGATCTATGATACATCCCATTAAGAAAAATACCAGACAAGACTTTCTAAGGTGATTAATGATCTCTATAGCTCTGTTTAATAGGAACACGTCTAAAAGATCTGATTTGCAAAATCACTAATCACATTTGAACATGTTGCCAAAAACAACCCTGAAATACTCTGAAACACAAATGGGTCTAAGGAGAAGCAATAAATGTCATCTCAATTAAAAAAAAGGGAACATATTTCAGGAAGAAGGGTTGAAATAGGGGTTTGAGTGACCAGATGTTTTGTTTCCCATATCCAGTTTCCAGGGATACATTTCAAGTAACTGTAGAACACTGGCTGCACATACATACACACAGAGAACACAATGCACACACGTGACAATGAGGGATTTGTGCAGAGAGTTCACATTTAATTCCATTGGGACTCCTATTTGCCTAAAACCATACATTGAAAGAAAATCAGAAATTTGTTTTCCTTTTTTATTTTAGTACCTAAAAATCAACTTCAGTGGAGAAACAATCTATAGAGTAGTTTAAGACTATGAGGTGCATTCAGGAAAAATGTTGGGCATTAGTAAATTTTTCCATGTGTGACAAGGGAAATTTAGCATAAAACCATGTATCTTCTATTTTCTTAAAACTAGCCAGACTTTTGAAAAACGTTATGATATTATTGAGACAGAAATCTCTGAGAATTCAGCGCATGGCATAGAGGGAAATCAAAAATTAATCTAAGAGGCATATTTGCAACCTATGAGAGTTATTGACAATAATCAGTACAATCAGGAAGTCATCAAACACTGACTATTCTCTTTCCAAAACAGCACATAAAGATATTAATTTTGTTTCATATTCATGTTTCATATTCATGTTTCATATTAATTTATTATCCAATAAACAGTTTATGTGACTGTATTTATATTGAATGAATTGTCTGGAAAGCATTCACCACAACTATCACCCAGAGAATGCTTTACTTTCCGTAGCTCAATTTGTGGGGCAGGTCAACTGACACTTGAGACTAATTCTGCTTGCCTGGTTAATCCACAAGCTTCACAATGACCCTCTAAGCACTTCCAAACAAATACCCTGCCCATTTCTCACTGATATTCACCCCAGTGCAATCCATAAGCCATTTTTAATGGATAAAAATGTCATCAGATGAATTAGGAAGAAGTAGAAAAGAATAACATATCCAGACATGAATTGTAAGGCTTTATGTAAACACACACACACACAAAAGAATATATATGTTACAGGCACCTGCTGATTCTTACTGTGCCTAGTGACAGAATATAAACATGACAGAAGGATGGACCTGTTCAGCTGGTAATACCCTGTTAGCTTGATGCTGCTTACCCCTTCAAAAATAGCACATGTGAGGACAACATACCCAACAGTGCAAAGCCTGTTAGGGTTAAAAAAAAAAAATGCAATAATCATAGGGTTTCTCATTAACATGTGTAAACTCTTTAAAAGCACAGGTTCTGAGTTGCTGTCAAGAAACCAAGACTTCAGTTGGAAATAATTAGTTACAGTTCATACCCTCAGCATCTGCACCCCACCCAGCATGTCTGGAATTAGCAGGAGCAGCAGAAGCTTGGCCAGGCAGGTAAAGCAGCACTGCAGGAGAGTTCAGCTGCCCAGAGCCTGGGGCTGCAGTACAGATGATTCCCATAGAGGGAGATATTGCTTTGTTTCTTCCTTATTTTAAAGTTTTTCTGTCCATGTCATGCAAAAAACTTAATGTGCTCCAGTCAGGGCACAGACACTTCCCAATATGTAGATTTTTAGGATGAGTAAAGCATTCACCAGAACTTGTCAGCCATGTGTAGTACTGAATTAAATTTTTCCATTATCCTTCCATATGGCTTTTTTGAGCCAGCATTACTGAATTTACAATTCCTGACTGTTTTCTTAACCTGTCCAAAGGAGCCCATGAGGATGTTCAGAGGGCTGGAGCATCTCTGCTACAGAGACAGGCTGAGCGAGCTGGGCGTGTTTAACCTGGAGAAGGCTCCAGGAACACCACAGTGTGGACTCTCAGTACTTAAAGGGAGTTTATAACAAATGGATAGAAACTTACTGCAAAGGCAGATGTCCTATCCCTACTGATAGGACAAGGGAGAATGATTTTAAACTAAAAGAGGGGAGACTTAGATTGGATGTTAGGAGGAAATTTTTCCCTGTTAGGGTGGTGAGGCCATGGCACAGGTTGCCCAGAGAAGATGGGATTGCCCCATCCATGGAAGTGTTCATCCAGGCTGGATGGGATTTTGAGCAACCTGGTCCTAGTGGCAGGTGTCCCTACCCATGGCAGAGGATTGGAATGAGATGAACTTTCAGCTTCCTTCCAACACAAACCACTCTGTGATTCTATGGTTCCCAAAGGGAGGTGGAGATGGAAACTGTTCTTGCAAAGCAATAAAGCAGATACTGCATTCCCAGAGCTCTTTGGATCCTTCAGCAAAAGCCAGGCTGACCACATCACTTGGCACTTTTGACATGAACATATTTCTGTGTCCATCACAAATAGCTGATACCATCACTTCTTCATTCTGTACCTCCACACAGAGAACATACTTCAAAATAAACAGAAGGAATGATGGGCTGTCTCTGATATAATGAATTTATGAAGCTCAGGTTAAAGTGACATCATTCTCTGGTAACCTATGGTTTGCTATGACAGCCAGTGATCTTCACATCTGCAAGAGAAGTTTTGTTTAATTTAAGGAGTAGGGTTTTTCTCATGAGGTGGATGTGAAAGCACCTGATTTCATGGCTGTCTGGTATTATGGTGGACTTAATTCTCTTGCCTCCTTCATGAAGCATATTCTATACAATGTCTGCTGTCCAGCACAGGAGCTTTTTTAATTAATATTCCTCAGAGAGGTGATCTGATTTTGCTTTTGCAGGCAAAGAAATGGGTCTGCTTTAAAAATAACCTCTTATATGAAATGATGCATCATAGCAATCCCATGCAGAACAGCAGCTAGGAAAGTATTCCATAGCAACGGCCACATCTTAATAGAAGATCATCTCCTGGACATCTCCCTCTGCATTTCTGCAATTACCAACTATGTCTCCTACCATCTGCAATTATATAAAATCCCTCTGGCAAGTACAGCTATTGCTTACATGGAAAATTAATGTAGTGGAGCAACGGGACCTAATAACTAAATATAAGAAATGTGAGTTATTACTACATTACTCTCTGCCAAGCTTTACACCAGCTACCAGGAACCATTGAGCTGATCATCATGTGAAATAATTTTGAATTATTTGACTTAATAATATAAATCATAGCTCTTGGATTTAATATTTTCTTTGCACAATAATCCAGAACTTTCCCCTGCCACTTGACATTAAAAATGTAGCAATGCAAGAGGCCGTTTTGAATCCCAGAAAGGAATGAACTGATCTGCTCAAAGGACAACGTGGGAGTCAGGTTATGTTGGGAGCAGCTGCAACCACAGGAGGAATAGACAAGTTCCCTGGGTGCTCCAGGGTGCATCAGGCCTGTTTCAAAGCACACATCTTCCATATTGCTGGGAAAGAGGCGTTTATGTCTCCTGATACCCCTGCATCATACTGCTGTTGGGCTATTGGTTTTATAAATCAAAAAGCACTTAGACTCTATTTAGAGGAAGCAGGTTTTGAAATGCATTATATTGCAGGTTAATATTATCCCTAATATATAGATTAATAATTATTTTACAAACTTCGCCTTTTTCTTTTATCCCCACATCCATTAACTGTATGAATGACTTCCCAATCTGGGTTAAAAAGGTGCAGTTACCATGGTGGCTCTCATTTTCCAGTTTAAAAATTTAAGATGTTTGCCTTCTTTTTTAGAAAAATGACATTTTATTTAAAGTATTTTGAAAGCAATTAAACATTTTCTGACAGTGGGTATAAACACTGATAAAAAATTTCCAAAACTGACATTTTCCTAGAAGAAAGCAATGACAAATGTCATACATTTGAAAAAGTTACACAAATATCATCTTGGGAAAAACAATAAGAGGTCGCCTGCCTAGAAAGATTTGGAACAAAGTAAATTATTGGTTCTAACTTATCTGTCTACCCGCCTGAGAAAGAAATCCCAGACATCCACTATCCAGGTTTTGTGCCCTGGAAGTATTAATCTCACCATAACATATCAGCACCAGTCAGCACTTCTGCTACAGAACAACATGCCTGGCAATTAATAGTCACCAGTGCCTCGACAATGTCGAGGAACAGGAGGAAATGTTCTAAAGAGGGAGGATATGCCGATTGTCATGACTTGGATGTCAAAGCAAAGACTGACTGTTTGAAAATGGAATTAATCCTGTTCACCTGTGGCAGATAAAGAAAGGCTGAGTGTAAAACAGCAGCTCAGTTCAACAGTCAGCTGACAGGTTTTGGACTGAAACCAAACTGCAGTTCTCTGGTGGTCTCGATAATGGAGATAAAAAGGGATCATTAAGATCAGTGGCTCTGACCCTGAACCAAACACACCGTGCTTCCAGCACCAGTTTGTGGGCAGCCTTGGCTGCAGATCTTCCTGATCTCCATGGGCTAATTTTGAGTAACAGGGAAGCTGAGTATCTTCAGAGCAGCTGGAAAATAGAGTGAAGTGAAAGCAGAGGCCTGACCCACACACGTTCAAGCCCTGTGGTGCATTATTCCCTGGGATGGAACGACACCAGAGGATTACAGCAATCTGCTGGAAGGCCAAGGTCAGCCCTTGGGAAGTCACAGCTAATTCTCCCCTGGGACTGGCAGCAGGTCTGTGGGACACATCAGGAGCATGATGAGCACTGATTTGGTATGAGGTCACTGTGTCCCTCTGATGGTGAGGGCAAGAATGTCACTAGCATGATGCACAGCACAGACACATTTATCTGTGTCACTGTAACCTGAAGTTAAGAAGCATGGATTAGTCACACGGTCTGCAAAGAGAGAGGAGGCTGAGCAGCCAAAGGAGGTTCAGATAATCCGGTCTGAGAAGCAGGTCATGGATGAGGAATCTGTACCTCCCTATGACCATGTGAAGGTTGAAGGAAAATAGTAGAGATCTGCTGGTTAGGCACACAACACCCTGAAGGAATATTTCAGCAACCTGCAGTAACCCAGGACGTACATTCTCAGCAGCCAATGAACACACAACTGCAAACAAATACCAGTGACAAAAGAGGTGACACATTTAGGATAGCTATCCCAAGCTGAAAATGCTCATCCAAGTTTAAGGGGATTACCCCCAGCCACAGCCCTCCCCACACTGCCCTGACTCCTCCCAGGTGATATTTCCTTCTCCACCACCTCTGCGGCATAAACAAGTTAAGTGTTTGTATTCTCAGTCACTCAGAACTTTCTTCTGCAAATAGTCCCTTGAGGTTGTTAGAATTGATTATAGAATCAGAGTGTCAAAATAAAATTAGAGTAAATAAATGTAAGAATATGAACTGTTTATATTAGAAATAAAGACAGTAGAACCCTGGAAAGGTGCTTTTTATCATTCTATACATAAATAAATACATCACAACTGCCAAAGAGAACAAAATCTATGCCAAGGTTTGTTTTAGTGAGGTAGTTCGTGTAGTGTAGTTTCACAGGCTTTTGTAGAAATTTCTAGACAGTCATGACACATTGTGAGCTTTCAAAATGTGCACTCTGTAAACCCAGCAGATGTTCAGTATGATAAATCTGTGTTTTGGTGGGAGGTGAGCCAGTCAATGCTAACAATACACATTATCAACAGCAGTCTTCATGCTAGCATCCTATTCCATGGACAAATTGTTTAGGTGCTCGGCAAACTCAGGCAGATCCCACTCCAGAAATTCTCACCAGCTGAGAAGGATTTGAAAGTTTTGAAGGCTTTCTTCAAAAGCATAAGAAGCATAGACTCCCCTTCACACCGGACAAAACGAACAATGATAGTAGAAGAGCATAGAAATCGACCTTTGGGTTGTAAGGGACCTTACAGATCATCTAGTGACAAGCCACAACTCCCTACCCCTTGCAGTTTTCCATCAATCCCATTAGACAGCGTCGTGCATTCTTTAATTTTACATGGGCCTTCACAGCTCATATCAACAGAGATATTTGGGGGAGGGTTGCTTGTGTGGTTTGTTTTTTGTTTTGCTGGATTTGTTTTATTTAAGTAAAGCTTGTGTGGGTGACAGGAAAACAGAGTGTGAAGAGCCAAGCACTAGAGGACCAATTCTGTTGGGTACTCTGCACAGCATACAGAAAAGGTTCCTGCGTGGGCAGCACTGCCAGCAAGGAAAAAGGGAGTGGGCCAACAGAGGAGGAAGAGGAGGAGGAGGAGGAGGTGGGAAGGAGATGATGTGTGTCGATAGGAACACAGGGAAAGCAGAATGTGTCCTCAGCTGCATAAGAAGAGCCTGGCAGATGGCCTAGTAAGGACTGTATCCATATCCCTGGGTTAAGGGCAAGCAGGGACTGTAGGGTACTTACCCAGCAGGGAGCCTTTGTCAGGCAAAACTGCCCCACTGCACGGCATGCAGGGTACAATTGGCACTCGGGAGTGCAGTCAGGACTAGGCTGCATTTGACTGTGTGGTGCACTGAGAAGTAATGAGACATGTCTCATGGAAGACACTGAGTTTAGCTATGTTAAAAACCAGGCCTGGTCTGGCCATTTAGATGGATGAGAGCACCACAATTATAAATGCCTGAAACACTTTTTGAAGGGGTATTTCTCAGACCAGCCACACATTTTACATAGGCAGTCCCCACTCCCCCATTTTTTCTTTTTCTTTTAAACCCCCTTCTTCCTTTCTACTTTCTATTTTGTATGACAAAGGCCCTATGATGATAGGCTGATACTCAGCAAAATAAGGAGAGCTGGGAGCCCAGAGTGGTTGATGAGAAGAGCAGGAGAGAAACTCCTTGTCACCTAGCAGTAATGGTATTATGCCACTTGTCACCTGGTACAGTTCTACCCATGAAAGAACAGCAAGGGATAGTGAGGAGGAGGCTATAGGCTGGCATTCTGTTTTGGGTACTGAAGAAATAGGATGCTCCATTCAAATGGCAGTGGCACAAGAGTCTGGGAGCATTAGCAAGCCAGGAATCTTCCAAGACTCAAAACTCCAGATGCTTCTAGTCCCACCATTGTAAACACAGTGGCAGTCTGTTGTGACTTGTCTGTCCTGCAGCCAAGATCCGCTGTGGCAGCTCCTCTTTTCCACGGGCGGGTGAGGCAGCTGGGGGAGGCAGGAGAGGAGAGGTGTTAAAGGGATCGAACCCTCGGTCCGGCACAGGCGTGGGGCCAAGGGGCAGCGGCAACCCAGCGCTACCCACCTGGCAAGGTGAGCTGAAGGACATCCCTGTGGCCCATGCACAAAAGCCGCCAAAGGCTCCATGTGGGGCCTTGGTAAAATGGCACTGAGCCATTTTTGTATAGCACGAGGAAGAAAGTGCGTGCCCCTCACGGAAGAGCCCAGCTGCTCGTTCTCTTTCTTCCGTTAACTTCATTCTTCGGAGGAGCACAGCGCGAACCCCTCGCTCTGACCTCCCCGTCCTGAAAATTTGGGAGCGAACACGTTTGTACACAATGGCTGGGGCGGCAGCAGCTGCGGAGGCCGCGGTGCCAAAGCCCAGCCCCACGCAGGGACTGGGCTTTTCAACAGCCGGGCCGGGCAGCTGCCGCCTGGGGCCCGTGCGGGCGGGAGGAGAGGCAGGAGGGCCCCCGGGAACCTCCGGGATCGCGGCACCGGTGGTCCGGCCGTGAGGGATCGTTAGGGGATCCGTCAGTGGATCGTGAAGGATTGTGAGTAGATCGTGGGGAGACCGCGAGGGAATCGTGCGGNACCGGAGACATCTTGCCCGCGCCGTAAGTCGCCGCCGTGGCCCGCCCGCCCTGCGGGAAGGAGGGGGCGCGGGAGGCTCTGTCGCGGCGCGGTGACACCCGGCGGCGGTGGGGGGGCCCCGAGCCGGCCGGGCGCGCCGTGCGACGGAGGGGTGCCGGTCCCCTCCTCTTAGGGAAACCGGGAGTCAGTTCAGCTGCTCCTCGCTGTGCCTCGGGTGAAGCCGGGAGATCCACCCGCGCCCCGCGAAATGGTGGCAGCGGGGCTGTATTTCCATGGAATCCGCTATGGAATGACGGTGTGGGGCTGCAAGGAGCCCGCCGGGGGTGCAGGAGCGGCCGGGGGTGGGGAGCCGCGGTCCCCCACGTCCCTGCTGTTCCACGCACGGACGGGCTCCGTCCTCGTTCCCACCGCGGGTCGCCGAGCAGGGGAGGTTAATCGAGGGAGACTGCGAAAAGCACAAGGCAAAAAACAGCAGGACGCGTTTTCCATGTGTTTCACTTCGGGATGAAGAACCCGTGGTGTAAAAGTTACCTGCTTCATGTGAATGACTTAATTTAAAAAAAGCTAAATGATGCATTTTAAACCGTAAGCGGAGGCTTCCGAGAGTAGTGAAAATAAATGTTTGTCTGGAAACGGGGCTCCTTGTTCTTTTAGGACTGTCACTTCTTGTAGAGGCTGCAATATGTCTGCCTGCAGGATTTGAGCAGCCCGTAGGGACGGTCTGGGTGTGGGTGTTCCTCCGAGGGGACTGCGAGTACTGCAGGGCGCAGGTGAATGCAGGTTCCTGAGGCTCCGCACCCGCTCCGGCACAGGAGCGCTGGGACCGAGAGTCGAGGCTGACGTGTTTGTGCGTGTAGGAGACAGTGAGGGCAACAGACTGTATCTGGGATTTGCGGCTCCCTGTAAGCCTTTTCTTTTTTCTGTAGTCTTTAAAAGTAAGTTGTAGAAGGCTCATAAAATTGTGTCTGAAGCCAGCAGTTGGAACTAGCTCCTATGAAAGCAGGGTGGTGTAAAGCTGAGGTTGCTTCGTTTGTAGAGATGAAAGGAGACTTGTTGTTGAAATATACTTGGATGAAACTTGTTATTTATCTCTTGACCATCCAAATGAACAACCATTTTTTCCTCAGGACTGTGTGGCTGTCACTTAGCAACAGGTCTGTAGAGAACTTGGCAGATCCACTGCCTCCCCCGTTCTGAAGAGTAAAAGAAATAAATGAGCAAAGGAGCAAGGGTGCAATTAATAAAAACAGTACCTGCGTTCTCAGGGACAGCCCAGAGTTGAAACTTACGTTGGAACAAGACAATCACCGTTGCTTTGAAAATTATGTGTTAATGCTGTTGGGTATGAAAGATTTTGCATCCAGCAGTCCTTAGAAAACTACCCAGTGTGTTTGGGAATTTGGGCCTATTTTTTTTTTTTAAGTGTTGTGAAAAAAAGGAATTGCATTGTTTACTTAGTAATGGTTTTAGGTTATTTTGTTGCATTATATTTCATAACCTTTCCCACTGAAATCTAGGCCTTCTGGGTTTCTAAAGAGCAACTTTTGCTTTGCTGTGTGTTGTACCCTTCTGATTGCCAGTAAAGCCAAATGTTGACAGTGTAGATTAAGCCATATCTGATCTAAAAACTAGTGGCAAGAGTAGAATTTGGCTTAATGACAGTAAAGTGCCTAAGCACTTCTTATTTTGTAGATCAGCATGAGCAAAAAGAGAAGTCCACCACTGCAAGCTGAGTCTTAAAAGAAACTGGTGTGTTTAAATTTGTTCTTAGGAGTTGCCTAGTTCTGCCAATACATAGCAATGAGCTTTGATAAAAGATATTCTCTTGATAAGGTAGGTGATACAATCACACTCTGGGAGAACAGTCATGAACCTTTGCGCTCAGAGAAGTGCAGAAATATTTTTGTGCAACTCTGTCAGCTAGGATCAAGGCCTGCTGTCTGTTCCACAGAAAAGGTAGTCCTTCCCCAGCAAGGTTATAAAGTAGGGATAAAGGAGCAGGGATCTGGAACTGATGCCACAAGAGGAGGAAAAAACCTCCAGATAGATCTTCAATTAGGAGAGGAAATGTTGGCCCTGTGGGTAGTGCTGAGCATTAGGTTTTGTCATCTCAAGAGGTAAAATTGGAAAAGAAAAATGCAGTGCTTGTGGAAAGACTGCAGGGCTGGCTAGCTTGCTTGGTAGGGAAAGATGCTGTGAACACATAAAGAAGCTGTAATTCCTTACCCAGACCCATTCTAAAGACAGGATAGTCAGAATTCAGCTCATGGTCCTTGTTCCAGGAGTGATGCAAGAATCACACCATTCATGACCTCCTTGATGGTCAAGTTCTCACAATCCCTTCTCTCAGCAGTATAATATCTATTTTAAGTTTTGTTCTGCATCTGAATTTTGCCTTGGAAGCACCCACATGAATTCTTTATTATGTTTTTATTTTCTTACAAAAATGTCAAGGGACAAAGTTGTTTTCAAAATGTTATTTAAAACAGTTTTTCTGCATTGAATTCACAAGTAGTCCAGTGACTTAAGGCCCTCTATAAATTTTTATGCTTTCTATCTAGTATACAAAAAACCTGTAATGTATAAATGGTTATTTCAGGCCAGTTCTCCCAGCAGTGGTCAGTGAAGACAATTGTATTTACATTTTCCTGACTATTGGTGGCAGGATGCCCAGCAGAAACTCTTGTCACACTCCCAGCACTGTTCTTAGTGGAGGTTTGCACATTAAGGGGTATTTGTTTTGGTGTTTCAGACCCGCTCTGGGAGGGAGGGACTTCTGCCAGTTGAATACAATTGTGCAACAATATTTTGTTTAGCACACAGATTTTGTGAAAATGTTATTCCTCTTTTTCCCATTCTTTATGTTACTGCTATAGGAATTTTAATTGTCTTAATCTTCAACTGAAAGTACACCTATTGTTCATTCCCAGATGAGGAATGTTCTCTTGCTACCTTCTCAGATGAGAAGTTAATGGAGTTTTGGGACAACTGTTTTACAACTGCTTTCACTCTTCTGTCTGTATCAGACCTCAAAGCATTACTGCTTTGCTAGAGAAGTTGAGCTAAAGTTTGAAATTACATCAGATCAAATGATAACTGAGTGATTGGCTCTTTTTAGTACTGTTTTGCCTAGAAACCACAGTGCTAGGCACAGACACTGTGCCAGGCAAGTATTATTAGAGATCATTCCATACCATTTTATAAATATGCCAGAGTAGCTTCTGATTAGCTAAGAACAGAGCAAGTTCATTGTCACAGCAACGTCAAATGCACCTTTTCAGCAAGAGTTCAGAGTGGCTATTATGGGACATAAAGAGATTTAAGAGAGAGTGGCAGCACTTGCATTGTTAATCTTTTGAAACAATGGAAAGAAAATGGTATTGCAGTTAATCTCTTGTGATAAAAAAATGAACTTTCCAGCTTAGTCTTGTAGTGAAAGAAGAGAAACATTATTACTACATCTTAGTATTTTTCCTGTTGTAGTAATGATCTCCTGGATTCCACCACTTACTGATATGATGATGTAGATCTAAATTGAATCATCTCTTTGCTGAGTGTAGTTAATACACCAGTGTAAGCCCACAATCAGAACAGCCTCTGACAGCAGTAAGATTCACAGTAATTTGTTTAGTCATTAAGAACCAGTACCTGAAAACTGTTAATAACAGACTGGGTTTATTATTGCTGTTGGATCAAAGTGTCAGATCAACTGAACAAAATGAAGTACTGGTGTTTGGAATTTGGATATCACTTTACCAGGATGTTCAGGCTGTACTTTGAGAGTTATGTGATGTTAAATCTTTCAGAAAAACAGATGCCTATGTGCATTTGAGGAAGATGGCGTTTGAAAATGTGGTTCAGCAGAGTATCTGTCTTCACACAGACAAATATGGCCAAGCAGAGTTACTCCAGCCAATTTCAAAGAGAAAAATGTTAATTGTGCTGATTTCATCACTACACCTAAAGGTTGTGTCTTAGGAAATGTATTTCTGACTCGCAAAGACACGACAGCAGAGGGGCCTTGTAGCTTGAATCTTTGCTGTGACCCAATTAATACACCATCAAATCTTGTTTATGCATTTGGAGATCTTAGAAAGCAGTGAGAATCTTGCCACAGTCTTTAAGGGGTTACTAAAGGCTATGAATCAAGTGCTAAATTCTGTGTCTAGGGCAATCTATGTCCAAGCACAGCAGAGCCACTGAAGAATATAGTGTTAAATTTGATTTGAAGTCAAAGGTGAACTTAGATACTCGACTCCTCAGTGATATCCCCTGATTATCACAGTGATAATTTTGTGAACTCTCACATTGAAACAAAATCATTTTATTGTCAAATCTTTGGAGACTTTGCAATGTATTTGGTAAAGTTCTCAATAATTCCATTGCAAAGGCAGGACAGCAGAAAGAAAGGAAAGTACTGGTCTGCTGACTGTGATTTATTTAAAAATATATTTACTTTTATTATACTGCTCAAATCTTGTCTGAGCTATGATGGGTGTGATAAGGTTGCCTTCGGTTGCCTCTCTGATCTGTGGGCTCCCGGTGACTCAGCAAACAGCTCTAGTTCATTAGTGTTGGCAGCATTCCAGAGTTTCTGGTGTTACAAAGATAAACCATTTTGAATCATGTAAGGCACACAGCTTTCTTTGGGTTTTGATCTGTTGCCATGCTCTTTACATTTCACCTCAATACATTTTCTTGTGGCTTTTGCAAGTGAAATCTCTTTCCCTTCCCTTTTTCGGTGGAGAACTAGAAATAGGGAAGAGACATTTGACAGTTGGTTGGGTCATCCTGCAGCTCAAAGGCAGGACAAACAGGTTCTGCAAAGTAATGAGCCTGAATACACAATTAGGCTCTGAAAAAGGTTTCCATGCCAGGCTCTCACTTTCACCTTCCAAAATACGTGGTTGGTAACAGTAAAAGTGGTACTTGAAACCTAATTGAAGTTTTCCTCCCTTCAACCCCAACATCTAAACAATCTGAACATCCAGTGATTCACTACGTGTAGGAATGGGATCCTTGAGATGGGAAGGTCTGAAACTCGTCTGTATCACATTCCACCTTTAATACTAAAAGTTTCAGAAGTTCTTGGTTTATTCATTAAGCAGCCCCCTGCGCCAGCACCTTTCACATTCAGGCAAAGTTTCTTCTCAGAAGTAAACTCACAGCTAGAAAGGTCTTTAATGTTTCCTATAAGAGGATCAGATGAATTGTCAAGATAGGTCCAGGGTATCCTAAATATTAATGTGAGTAATGTGACCAAGTCCATAAAATAAAGAGAGAAATTACCTGTAGAATTTGCCGAGGTTATAAAATAAGCTTATGAAGGGAAAAAAAGGACACCATTTTATATATGGGTTGATATTATTCTGTATTACTACCTACTTTACTAATGCTTTGGTGCAAATGTTATAGCAGCTGATAGCTAAGATGACACTCTCCCAAAGAAAGAAAACATTAGGAAGTAAGGATTTCCTTATTCTCTTCCAGCTGTTCTGACATCCCATAAACACACTAAATGATTAATAAAAGTTTACTGCTTAAGGCTTGCAGGCTTTCTCTAGAAAAATTATGTTTTTCATCATTGACCTTTCAGTTACAAACCAAATATATTGCAGGGCAGCACAGATATTTCTTATGCCCCTTTCCATGGTGTTTGATTCAATGAACCTCTTAACATTTGAGGTTAAACATCCCTAGTACTGTTGATGAAAATGGATTATGAAATATGAAAATAATTCCTGGCAGAAGGTCTATAGACAAGTCAAAGCCCCACCCAACCTTCCTGCTAACAAAGACAGAGCTAACTAGATGAGAAAATGCAATTAAATAGATATTTTTAAAATCATTGGCGAGCTGCATTTGGGTCATTTCTCAAGGCAAGAAAATTTTCTTTTGTCCTCTTCTTCACAGATTAGTGGTTGTTACAGAGCTGAGTCCACAGCAGATGAAAGGAGAAGGAGCCCTTTCGATGGCTTCTCCTTCCCAAAGATTCCTATCTGTTTCTGGACATGAGTTTCCTAAATGTAGTGTGACTTTCATCTGATCTATGAAGATGGGATTATTTTGTTTAGCTTTAAAAAACAGTAAACCCATTGCATTTAATTTGCTTAACGTACCATGCAAATTCTGATGAATGGAATGTGGAAGTGGAAAGGAAAAGAAATCTCTGATACTTGTGTTCCTTTAGCTATCCTGACTGGTTTTTGGCAACTGTGTAGCATGAATCTTATTGACTCCTTGAGAATTGAAGGACTGCAGGATGTGTCAGCGCAGAACAGATTGCAAAACCTAGAAGTGGGATTGATGAACCTGTTTTGCCTAATTCTGAGATTGCTCCATTGTGGATTCAGGCATGTGGGAAATACAGTTAGGTTCATAAGGGTAAGGAGAGAATTCAGAATAAACAAGAAAAAAAGTAGGGGAAGTAGAGAAATGGCGTGATGGGAAAGCAGGATTAAAGTGGGTTTTATTGTGGAGTGTATAAACACATCAGTGAATTTGCATGTGTGTTAGGTAGGATTTGTGCAGTAAGGAAGAAGTGAGATGCACAGAGGTGTGTGTGTATCACTGATGTATTCCACTGGTTTCCCTGGAGTTCAGACCTGAGGGAGGGGAGAGATGGAGAGATGGGCACGGTCTCCTTTCCTCTGAGGTAATTTCAAAACCCAGTGAGTTGCCTAAACCTTCAAAGACACCTTGAAAGCCTGTGAACCTTCCACCTCTTTGGATTTGTCAGTTTCTATTTACAGCCTGAGCAGAAATGAAAGAGAGGACAGAATATGTTTGACAGCTGTATCAGCAGTAGGTTCCCTCAGTGAGATAAACTGAGATACAGTTGTCAGATACGTGCTGGGTGTTCAGATCACTGTGCTGTTAGGGAAAGGTGGCAGATAGAAGATCATCAGATTCCTGGAGCAAATGTTGAAGCAATACGGTCTTCAGTGTGGAGATGGCTGAGTTGTGGTAGATTCAAATCTCAAGGGGGTCATTTCAGATCTTTCTAAAAATAGAACATTTACTGTACAGGAGATGTATTTTGCTATCCAGGCCTTTGTTCTGTCAATTCTCACACATCTGGAAAATCTAGCTTTTTTAAGGAGGTGAATACATTTTACAAAAGCTTTAGTGGATACAGTTTCTCCTAGTTTGGAATGAAATTATGCATGGACATAACTGCCCTACTACTGCTGTTCAAATTCCCTTTCAAAAGTTTTCATGGAGATCAGGGGGTTGTGTCAGTCTTGTCGCAGAATGCAGAAGTTCTATTTTAAATCCAGTACTTATCACTCTTTGCTCCATTAGTGGTACTGGGTTTAATCTGTTAGGAATTTCAGGAAAGTAGATTTTTAGGAAGTAGCTTGGTTTATATATTTTCTGTATAAATTTATGCCAAATTACAATGGGAAGTAAACATTCTGTGGGAAATTATTTTAGGTTTTTGTTGTGTATTCTCTAAAAAGGCAACTTGTCTGTATGTTTTAGACACTACCCCAAAATGCTGATTTGCCTTGGAATTCAGGGTGTGATCTTATAGCATCAGTACTTATTAATAACCTTTTATCTTTTCTTCCTTTTTTTTTTTTTTCTTTCTTCCTAAATACAGAGTGTTGTTTCAGAGCCGATACAGCCAAGATGTCCNCTTATTAATAACCTTTTATCTTTTGTTCCTTTTTTTTTTTCTTTCTTCCTAAATACAGAGGGCTGTTTCAGAGCTGATACAGCCAAGATGTCCAGCAGGGGTGGAAAGAAGAAGTCAACCAAGACTTCCCGCTCTGCAAAGGCTGGGGTCATATTCCCTGTTGGAAGGATGCTCCGGTACATTAAGAAAGGCCACCCGAAGTACAGAATTGGTGTTGGTGCTCCTGTGTACATGGCTGCTGTACTGGAATATCTAACTGGTAGGTTTTGCTGAATTATGTGAAATAATAGCTGTAAAAGTTAAACTGAGTTTGCACAGACAAAAAACCCCAAACAAATTAAAAAAGTTGCAGCCGAAGTGCGCGTTCTGCTGATCACACATCTAAGCCAAAATCAAGGTACCCTCACCCCTGCTTCAGAGCCTGGATGACTTTTGTTCAGTCCAGCATAGAATTTGCTTTCACCACTTGTAAACACACTCCTCCCACCTAGACAGTCAGGCTTCCCACTGCCATCACTGCGTGTGGACTGCATTGTTGCAGTCCTCTTTGCTTTGATTTTGTGCCTGATGACTTTGTTTGGGTTATAATTGTCTGTTAAGCATATACATTAATTTTAAACAGAGAGCTTCTCTGTGTGTACACAGGGCTGAGACTGCTTACAGACTTGTTTAAACATTTTTGTTCAATTTACAGATTTCTTTTCAGACTACACGTGCTGTTGGCAATTTGTTTGATTGAGTCTGTGTACACATGCACACTGTTGGTCTGCCCTGGATCTATGTCGCTTATTTGCTTACAGTTATAGTTCTTGCTCTGCTCCCTTCATCACATCAGAATGAAAATACCTTCAATAACTATCTCATCCTCACCTTCTTGCAGGACAAAAGTATTATTTTTCCTCCATTTAGAAAGAAGCTTCAAAGGAAGAAAGTGCTTTGCCCAATGACATAAACAACCATGAGACGTGCAAGATCTTTACATAGCTGTTTTCTTCTCAAACAAAACTTAAGACATTGCAAGTTTACCCCCCAATAACATTGCAAAAGCAGTCTTTTGACAGAAAACCCCAACTGTAGTGGCATCAGCATATGGGCTTTCTGCAATAATGGTTTGTTTAAAATAGAAAAAAACATTGATAAGAAGCTTCAGTCACCTTCATGTGGCCAGGTTGACATCTACGTATATACCTGTGGTGTAGGGATCTAGCACAAGTGCCAGATAGATAAGTGTTTGAAGCCAGATTCTATTCTGTTCTATCCTTATGACTAAGGAAAAGCTTGAATTGGATCTTATTTCTCAAAGCAGTGATTTTTTCCAGTGCATCTGCTTGTCTCAGTGTTCTTGCCATAGGATGAAGTGTTTCAATGGACAGGAGACTTTAAGCTGCATTGGTGTGTTGAGCCTCTAAAAGGTCCAGGTTTTTCTTTGACTCAAGCACAAAGTTACAAAGCATTGACTTTTCTGGGAGTATTTAAAACTGAAGCAATATGACCTTACCACAGTTTTAGATACATTTTATAATGACTCTTGACATTGAAGGACAGAAGATTTCTTCCTAAAACGTTCCTTCTTCCCCTAAAGATGAAGCTTGGTAATATTACCAAATAATCAATAGAGTGCTTGTTTTCTGTAGAGTATTCATACCATCAAATACGTAATTTTTTCCCCTTCACTTTTTTTTTTTTTTTGACATTCAGTTTTTTTTATTTGGGCCTTTTCTTTAAAAGAACGCTTTTAAACTTCATAGATGGCCTTAAAAATTAACATTTCCTTTAGCTAGGTTCCTGCTTACAGCAATAACAACTCAAATAAAAGGCTTCTTAGGGTGAAGGGTGCTTTGAATGCTATCCTTTTAAAGAAACAGAGCAATACAGGTGAGCTTAAGGCTCTGCTAATGAGCAGCATATGTTACTGGTTAACTGTTTAAAGTGTTGAATGAGGCAGTGATAGTTTAGGCAGTTAAGAATAGGCTGGGGAAATAAAGGTGTTTCTTTAACTGCTGTGCATCTTGGGAACCTGTCTGAGGACATTACAAACAACAAGAAAAAACACCAAGGAAAAGTAACAGGTAGGAGGAAAGGATAGCTAAAGGAAAAAGTACTTTCCTTCTTTATCCCTTTAACTAGTTTTAGGCAGTTTTGCTGTGTTTTTTCTGTCTCCTCTGAAGGCTAGATAGATAAATCCTAGTAACCTCAGGGTTTTCTTCCATTCCTGTACATAGATACATCTCAAAAGCACAGATACTCCTTGTTTTCCAGAGTTAGTACTGGTTTTGTCATAGAATGATTTGGGTTGGAAGGGGCCTTGAAGTTCATCTCATTCTAATCCCCCATCCATGGACAGGGATACCTCCCATTAGACCAGGTTGCTCCCAGCCACGTCCAGTCTGGCCTTGAACCATTCTTGGCCATTTCCAGAGATGGGACAGCCACAACTTCTCTGGGTAACTGTGCAAGTGCCCCAGCACACTCACAGGGAAGAATTTCTTCCTAATATCTAATCTAAATCTATCGTGTTTCAATTTGAAGTGATTCCCCTGGTAGTCCCATCACTGCAAGTCCTTCACTCTCCAGCTTTCTTGTAGACCCCTTACTGTTACAATTTGGTGGGGATTTTTTCCTTTTCTCTATGTTTTTCACATTCTGCATAGTATAATTTTTTAGCCTTTAGTGCTCAGTATGTTTTCTGAACTTGAGGTCATTCATCTTTTTCAGTGTAATTCAGAAACAGTCCCTTGAAATTGAATGCTTTGAGATTTTTGGTTTGTGTTCTTTTTACCTCTTGGCAGTTATTACTTCACAAAACCAGAGAAATCCTGACTTCTCTCCAGGGGAGTTTTTAAAGATCCTCATGTTAGCACATGGTCTGAGACCAAATCAAAGCATTTCAACCATTTCAAAGTAAAACCAGGAACGTGACATAATAGGAAGGAGACCATGTGAACTGGCATGCTAATAAATTGGCTAAATCAAAAAGCAATCCTCTGCATCCAGGAAGGAGAAGTATAAAATATCAAAAGAAGTCATAGGAAAGAGAAACTTCAGAAACAAAAATGGGAGGGGAAATGACAGAGACATGACCTAATAGAAGGGAACCTACTAAGGTTTAAAAACTGGTTCATCAGTGTGCAGAATATGGAAACAACTTTAATCTTTTAGAAGGTGAGGTGCTGAATTTTGCTGGCCTTTGCTGAGGTGTAACTTCGATGTAAATCTGAAATTAGCCCATAATGTGCTCAGATCTGGGATTTTTTGTTCAGTTTGAGATTTGGACTTCTGAAATGCTTCCAGCTGTTCAGACTTGAAGTTCTGTTCTGGATTATTCTGGGGTTATGACTTACCCACTTTGTACTTTGAAAGTGGCTTATTTTTATCCTGTATGTCCAACTCCTCATTGGAAAGTAAGAGTACATATACTATAATTTCTCATGTCCTTAGATTTCAATATACTTCACATTTAAACAAGTTGCAGAGTGAATATCCTCCTTTTCTTACTTATTGACTAATGGTTCTTGTTACCTAGAAGTAACATTAGAAAATAATTCTCTCATCAGCACAAGCAGTGTATCCAGTTTGGTTTCTTAAGCCAAGTTGTTTATTGTTTCCTGTTTTTTATCTATGGAAATAATGTGTTATGTCCACTGTAAGCAGGATGCAAGTGTGGTTTTTGTGGGTAAATGTGCAGAAAGTACCTCTGTTACCAATATTGAAGCAGGTGGATATACTTCCTTTCTTTACTCTGGAGGAATATAAATGCAGTCCTTGTTTCTTTTCCTTCTTTGCAGCAGCAGTTCATGCAGTGCTTCCTGCCTTGCAGGGAATAGTCAGAATAGTGGATCTGTTCTGCACAAGCAGAAATTAATTTTAAGCATTATCAACAGTTTTCAGTTGGCAGGTTCAGTGTTGGTAATTCCTTTTGTCTTCTTTCCATATTGCCCTTATTTTCCAGTGGTTCCTTGCCTATTTGTCTTCCCTAAAGTGGACTTCAGAAAACTGCAATCCCCTCCTTAATTCCTCTGCAGAGTAGTGCATCAGTGTCAGTTTATGTCAAAAAAGAGCTCTAGGTCAGGCAAGAGAATGGCCACAGACTTCATCGGGGCCATTGCAGCCACTCACATGAATTTCAGTGGTTTGTATTTGAGAACTGATCCTGCCATACTTCCCATCAGTATGGTCTTTGCAGATGTAGAGCTTGCACAGGTTACAATATGTAGTCCAACCTTTCTTACTAACAGAGAAAGGTACTCCTTTGCCCTTGAAAAACAGAAATCTCTTGAGCATATTTAAAGGCAGAAAGAGACAGGTCTGCAAGTGATTTCTGCTCCCTCCTCCCCCATCTTCTGTTCTACACTGTAAATAATTTTCAATTGCCAAAATGTCATAGCAAATAAGGAGAAGGAGAAGTTTATAAAACAGCAGGAGCACAGGAATAAAGAAGAAATGAGACTCTGATTTATATTTGTTATGTACATGTGAAGGTAGGAGAAAATGTTAAATACCTGTTTTCTCCATTAGATCTTTTTCTCAGCTGTGTTTTGGGTTGGTTTTTTTTGCACAGGGGTACTGTTGATTATATATTTTCTTGAAATGTAAAATAAGCACTTCTTGAACCTCACAGTTAGATTTGCATCTGAGGCATTCCTGTGTTAACCTGAGTTTTTGTTTTCAGGCTTTCTAATGTCACCAGAATCAAATAATGGTGGCTCAGTTCATTTTTATCTTGATGAATTTTCAATGTGAGAAACATTCTTGATCCAGCTGTTGATTTGCTGCAAAAGGGAAGTCCTTCCTGAGATCAGTAGGTTTAACTGCTCACTTCAGATGCTCACTTTGCAATGTGCAAGCTGAGCAAATTGAACTGCTGTTCACCTCTTGTGTTCTGCTCACTGACCAAAATCTTCACAGGGTCACAGAGGAAAACAATGATTTGCCCTCTCTGTCAAAGCAGATGTTCCTGGAAACTCCTGCTTGGAAGCATAGGGGAGCTCAGGGGTCCACAGTAAAAAAGCATTAGGTTAAAAGCAGATTCAAGTTCCAGGCAGTCTGATAGTCCCATCAATAACCATCCTTGGAGAGTAATGAAATTTAAGAAGATAATTAATTGACAGTATCATTTTGATACCATTGAAATGTGCATTCTCTACTGAGATACATTTCTTCTATTTAAACAGGCAACTTTAGAAACACTACTTCATTTTATGGTGGTGTACCACAAACTCTGTCCTAAAGACATCTGAAGTAAATTAGCAGCTTGAAGGACCTGTGCCTTCCATGAGCAAGCATGAAAACACCTCTTTGTATGTAGTGTGCTTTTAATATGGATTAATACTGCACCTAAAATACAGCAGGGTTGTTAATGGCAATACCTCACAAGCAGAGACCTTTTGACTATATCAACATAGGAAAACTCCTTTGTAACATTCCTTTTACATAAGACTTGTGTCATGCTCTCAGGTGAAGTGTCATTATCACAATTTAAAATTGCTCTACTTGTAAAAAGGGCATCTTGAGATATAAAACCTTGCACTGTTGTCAACTGAATGACCACCCTTCTGAATTATAAATGTATGAGTTAGTGTATTTCAAATGAATATAAATTAAGAGTTTTCTTTCACTGATAAGCCCTTCCTTGGCTCCAGCCCTGTAAGCACTAACGCACCTCTGTCTTACTGTGTAGTCCCATAAACTTCCATGGATTTCTGAGTTAAAACAGCTCACTCAGTACAAAATTACTGACCTGATTACAATCCTAATGTATTCTCCAAGCTGCACAGGTCAGGTTTGATGAAAACCTGTAAGAGCCAACAAGAGTGTTTTCTTGTAATAAAAGCTTTAACAGTGCGTACTGCTATGTCAGCATAGTTCAGAGGGGTAAATATGCAACACTGTGACGTGTCATACTGCAATAATGTACAGAATGTGGGATGGGACTGGTTTTGTTTTTTATGGCATGGTTAGTGAATATTTCCTCCCTTGAAAATGTTAATATTTTTTTTGCTATATTTCAGTTATATTTTAATATCCTTATATCTAGCATGAAACACTTCTTATTCTAGTAAGTAATTTCATCTGTTTGTTTGGCTAAGTTGCAATAGAGTAATGACTTTGTATATTGCTGCTCAATTTAATATTGGTATCATCCTTTGTTTGGAAGAATGGAGTGTAAGAGAAGTGTAAAACAAAAATGTGGCTGATTTTGCTACACAGTTTTTTCCTACCCACACCTTTGCCTTAACTGGAATTCCTTGTTGAGAAGAATAAAAGAATCTACAAAGCTTAAGTCTTTTCTTCTTTGGTCCTTTATTCTTGGAATGACAGTTGTAGCACAACAGGGTAGAAGCAGGAAGACATCCTGACTCCACAGTATATTTACCAAGCAGTTTCTTTCCTCAGTTATTCTCAAATTTTAGAAGTTCTTGCATCAAGTATTGCAAGCATGATTTTTTTTTCACCTTTTTTTCCATGAGGATTATTTAGAATGCTGGAGTTCAGGTAATGTTCTGTCTTCGATCTTCAGTATTTTTCCAAAGTATATTTTCTCCTGAATTACCTTTAGAGATGAAATTCCATGTGGGTTCTTCTGTGCCGTCAGATAAAAGGCTCCATCCTCAATATCAACTTCACTAGGGAAAAATAAATTTAGGGGATATATAGTGAAATACAATATTTCTAAACCAAACAGGAGGTACTTTTCTCCCAAAATGCAAAAATGTCTGTCATACAGCAAGTCTTGTTAGTGCAAATGTTGTGGCTACTAAAAACGGCACTAAACCTTTCTGAATAGGTTCATAGAAGTAAAATCTGTTGGGGAACTAAACAAAAAGACAACATTTCTAACTTGGAGAACCACTCAGCTAAAATCAAAGGGAATGTTCTGGAAAAACAGCATTTTAAGTTTGCTTGTTCCTTTAATGGTCCAGCCCACCTGCCCTGGGGCACTGGCTGAGGAGTGGAGGTCAGGCTGGATGTGGGCTTTGCTCCAAGGAAGTTACACCAAGTCCTCTTGACTTCTTTAATGTTTAGAAAGGCAGCATTAAAGACTAAGCCAGGACTGGGTCTCAAGATGTGAGTAGTCTCCTGTATTCTTTAACAGCCAGACCAAAGCATACATGGAATCATTTAGACTGGAAAAGCCCTCCAAGATCATCAAGTTCAACTGTTATCCTGGTGCTGCCAAGTCCAACACTAAACCATGTCCCCAAGTGCCACATGCTGCACTTGATCAGGTAACGTCTGGCAGCAGTTACTTTAATCATGTTGGAATGCACTTCTAGAACATATGTAAGCTGTTAAGAGGAACAGCAAAGTGCACTGCCAGGTAGAGGAAGCTCCACTGAAAAAGAATAAAGGCTGATTTGAGTTAGATCAGGATTCTTGTGGAGAAGAGCTAGGCTATCTCTTTCAATTAGTACTCAGGGCGTGACCACTGTAGTAAATAACATCTGAATTGAAATTCAGGCTTCCCTGACAATTGAACGCTCGTATCTTTTATGGATCAATAGTAAACAAGAAACTAAAATCTAAAAAAAAAAAAAAAGGGAGTTAAATGACACTGGCTCTCTTACAAAAAAAAATGGATGATATTAAAGTGTAGAAAAAAGCTGAAAAGATGTGTCAGTCAGTTCAGAAGGCTCTAAGTGGAAGTGGCTTTTGTGGCCTGAGTTTGTGTTTTACGTAAACAGCAGTCTGTCATCTGCCTCACAGAAATGCAAAACTTATAATAACTTGGCAAAGTCAACAGTTTTTCCTTTAAGGGGCCTAGTTTTGATACAGCTCAGCCACTCAAGACTGAAAGGATTGGGGTTTTTATCACATCCTAAGAGAACGATTGCCCTGCTGAGAGTTAAGGTTTCATCACAGCTTGTTCAAAGCAGTAAAATTTCTTGAACTGATTTTCACTGCATCAGATTTCCATGACTTTGAACCAAGGCTGAGAACTGTTTTATTGGAATGCATAAGAGGGAAAGTGTTGTTAAATGATTCTACCTTCACTCTTGCAACGGCAGATTCCAGGGGGATTGGGTGGAATACACAGAGAGAAGACTGCAGGAAACTCTTAACAGCCTTGGTTGATTTGGGTTGATTGGGTTAAAACCTTCCGGAATCATGTAAAATGAATCTCAAGTCAATAAAATGCTGATGGGAAAGATGATTAATTTGAACTACAATAAACAGATTCCTTGTCATGTAGTTGGCTTTGTAGCAAATACATATTTTTCTCAGTGGAATTGTATCAACATTCATTTTTCTTTGATTTCTGGATATTGTTTTCAATTTTCTTTTGAGGAGTGGCTTCTCAGTTTTTTTAGAAACCCCTGACTTCTTCCTGTTGGAATTTGCTTGTTCAGAAATTGGCCTTGTGTCAGCACATCACCTGTTAGTTGTTAAAAGTTTAATTTTCAAAGAGATGATTTCATCTCCCTGAAGACAAGGTGGACAAAGAGATTCAGTGCAACAGCTATAATTTAGCTTGAGATGTAAACCAAAAAAAAAAGAGAAAAAAAACATTTTGAGGATGAAGTCAGACCAATTGAATTGACTATTTACATTGAGAAAGTATGTCATTTAGGTTTGAGAGGAGTTTTAGTCAGTAATGACCAATAATAGTGTGTTTGAAAACTAGTGATAAATTAACCAGAGCACTCTGCAGTAGTGGGATGCTACATTTGCTTTTGTAGCATCCAAGTCTGCAGTTTCTACTGTGCCTGCTTTGTTCTGGCCTATTAGTAATTAGTTTCATTTTAACCATGTGTTGTGTTCTGTTCCAGAATTTGCAATGTTGTGAAACACCAATGTAATGATACTCGGGGCAGAGAGCACCCCCTGTGAAGCAGGAAAACGCAAGCAGTGAAATTGGGAACTTAGCAGGATGTCTAAGAGATGGCAAAAGTCTCTGAAAGTAAAGGATGAGGAAAACTGAAACCTGGATCCTGAAAACTTCATTCAGGATGAGGTTTCTGTGGAGACTTCTGACACTTTTTGGTTGTATTTGAGTAGGAAATGTCTTTAAAACAGCTTTTCCTGTGGTCTTATCTCAAGCTTAAATATGAAGATACACAACCGGTTTGCTTTTCTCCTTTAAAAATATTTAACTGAACTTCTAAAAACCTCAGCTGAATAAAAGCAGTTTTGGTCCAAGTGCTGAGAACAGGCTTAGACCAGTTTTCACCACCCATGTCCCAGCTGTAACTATTACGAAGAAGTTTTTCAAGTGATCTAAATGAAAACTGCCTTGGAGATAAATTTTAAGGAAAACTTCTTAACTTTTAAGGTTTCCCACTCAATACTTCTACTTTAATAATGACTGAAAAGAAGAAAAATATTAATCATAACTATGTTTTTTAAATCAAATTGATATGCTCATGGTATAGTCAGATTTCTGAGGCACCCATGCCTTTTTTGCTATTAAACAGCTGTCCATACATGAATATATCACATGCTGACATTGCATTCCTAATTAATTTTCTTTTACTCATTATACAGCTCTCATGGTTTTTCTAATTTGTTTTATATCTGTACTTAAAGAGTATGTGTTGGTTTGCATTTTTGTTTGAAATTATTCAAAAGCACAGAAAAATTCATTTGCGCAGATGGAGTTTCTCTTCATATTAAGCTGATTTCAGTGTGCAGTAGTTAAAGGATACCTTTCAAACCATGTAATATTGAAAAACTTGGTTTTTCATCATTTTTTTTTAAAGAAATAGAGCTCTTAATGTTCTGTAGTTCTGTAAAGTGGGTCTTGTAGTTGCCTGGTGCCTGAGTGGTGGTGATGTAATTATTCTCTAGGGGGGAAATGCCTTGGGTAAATATGTGAAATGAATGGAATAGACATTATGTAACTTCCATCCTTTTTGTGAGGCCTCATTTTTGTAAAACATTTTTGTTTTGGTCTTCTGGCTGGATAAATACAAGCTGAGTGAAACCTGATGTCATGGAAGCTCTTAACACTTTGTTTTGCCTCAATAATTCTAAGCAAAGCTTTCTCTCTTGACCCTGCTTAGTTGCTAGAGTTGATTTTTGAATGTCTGTTTTTTTCCTACTGTGGGAAGATTACTTTTAATGAAGCAGAACTCCTCAATGACTCAAACCTGTGAAGCTGGTAGAATGACACTTCCAAAGATGGGTTGACCTAAGAGTTCAAGTCCAGTCTCAATTTTAAATACTTTTTCCCCACCTAGTCCTTTTCCCAGGTAAATCCACAGTTACTCTTCTGAAAATCTGAATCAGCTCTCTTACAGAGAGATCTAGATTTTCCTCTAATTTCAAAATGGTTTTTAAAAAAGGGCAAAACATCATTAAATCTTCAGAATTAAAGCAGCACAAAGTAGTGCTGTCTGCAAGAAAAGTAGTCTGAATCCTGTCTGCATCCAGAAAGTCTTCATTTCCAGCATTTCTGAGTGGTCTGATCTGTTGGATTTGGATTAGATTTGTCTCTTGTCAGTTCTAAATCGAAAAACTGTTGCCTATGTTGGCTTCAGCTTGAATACCTCCTAATCCTCTGTTTTTAAATAGGAGAGTCCCCCTCTGACCAGACTTGTGTACATAACTGAGTTTGGCACTTCTCAGTGCTGTGGGTCTCTCTGCATGTACAAGCAATACTTGATTATTGTTGGAGCGCTGAGGAGAAGGCCAGAAGAGAAATTCCACCCTCCGTGGCCTCCTCCTCTCTCCCTCTCCCCAAGCTCCTCTTTTGTGGTCCTCAACACCAGTGCAAAGCGTTCCCTTCCTGAAGAGGAAGTGGGGTACCTCAACTTCCCTAAAGGACCATTAGAAAACTGTAATTTCAAAGTGAGTTTCCTGTCCAAGGAAGAGGGCTTAGCGCTTACAAGAACAGTTCTCCACTGTACGAGGCAGACATTTTAGTTTTATGAGGAACAAATAAAACATTCCTCTGTGCTTTACAGGCATAACACTTTCTTAGAGTCTTTAGTTCCAGCATGACCTGTCTGCATAGCTGTGCTGAGCAGTGGCAGAGAGTAACACGGCCTGACTGTTCAGCAGGGCCTGGTGCCCGAAAGCAGCAGAGGGGGGGAGCAGAGGCAAACCAAAAAGCAGCAAAGCTTTCCCTTGCTTTTCAGCTGGGATTAAGTCTGCATACAGACTTAAGAGATACAGATTGCATTCCTGGTGTGAAGAGGTGGAGGTGGTGGCGTTACTGGGTGGCAGAGCCTCGCTGAGGTCAGTGGGGATGCCCAGCATTTCACTGTGTTTGCTGCGAGGTGATGCAGGGCTTTGCCACCACAGGCTGCAGGCAGCTCACCCTGTCTGGGCTGGGCCTTGTGGGAGAAGTATGTGAAAAGGATTATGCCAGCTTAATTCAGTTCTTTGGAGGTGTGGAAAGCATGGGCAGGTTGACCTTACCCTGCTAATCCTGCTTTAAAAATAAATTAAAGCAATTGTTGTCAGCATGAAATGTTGAGTTACTTTAGGAGTTTAGACTTAATATTCTGCCTCATGCTATAATAAAGTTAAGTGCTTTGAGTAACAGAAAAATGGTGAAAACGCACCAAAATCCTGAATGAAGTTTGACTGTAGAATATTCAGAAGCAGTTGAAAGTTTTCCAGTAAGCATCATAGCTTACTTATTATTGAACTTAGGATGAAAAATAATTGGTGAATCATGTTAAATTCAGTCTAATGAGAAGCCATAGTCTGTGCTTTATAGTATTACTGAAGATTTACTGTGTCCTATGGTAAAAGCACGTGGTCACATGAACTTTGATTTAGTCTTTTTTGTTTCCAGGTTGATGCCTTAATTCAGTTCTCTTCGCCTCTAAAGCAAGCTTCCAGGAGAGTTCTCATGGTGCAGTCAGCTCTTAAATGTGAAATCAAGCTCATACATTATTGTAACATTACATTTTAATATTAGTGTGTAATAGATGTAAAAAAAGACATTTCCTTTTTTTCCCTCTCTTTTTCTCCAAATATTACCAGATATGCAAAAGGAAATCTACCAAATGCAACAGTGAAACACAGATTGTAGAGAGGGAAATAAAAGGTTAGGTGTAATGGAGACAGAAGTAGCACATAATTGCAAAGTCTGATAAACATGTTATGTCATTTTTTTTAATTGATGTCCAGACTTTCTTGTAATTAATTGCATCCTTGCCCAAGGCTTGTTGAGCTGCAGATAGATCATTTAGCAGGTAATGCTCCTGCCTTTCTCTTCAAAGATCCTTGCAACGGGAGCAAGTTCATCTTTCCTAATTCAGTAAAAGCCATTATATGCATAATTGTTAAACATTTTGTCAGTAGTGGAAATACCTTCTAAGGAAATAATCTATGAGGAGCAAGCAAACATGATTCATCAATTACTTTTTCTGGTTAAAAACTTCTTCTCAGAGAAAAAAAAAATATCCTTAAATGAGTGTAGGAATAGAATTTGTATTTTTAGTGTCCTAACTAGGATGTGTGCTTACATGGTTCCCTAATGCTAAAAATGAGTCATTGAGAATAGTGTCTTTTCTAGTAATAAAAAAGTAGAAGTGATGCAAGCCAGATTCACATTTGACAGGTTTGAGAAAAAGACTTATGGAATTTGTGTATCTACTGTACTCTGTCCTCTGATAAGAGGAGGGATCCTAAGCAATGAGCACACAGTAGCTTTGAGATGAACACTGAAAAGTGAGGAATCTAGGGAAACTGCTTCAAAAGAATAAAAAAATAATAGTTCTAGTTTAAAGGACAGGACTTAAGTGTGCATTTGTTCTTCAGTGATCAGACATATAAAAAACAAAATTATAATTTTAGAGTTAGATGTCTATTGAGCATATCTACAACAGTTAAGAGTAACATGATGTAATTCCCATACCTTTTTGCATGGATGCTGAATAACACACTGAGTTTTCTTAATGACCACATTGTAATTAAAAGGAGCTTACTTTTTCCCCAGCGGAAATTCTGGAATTGGCTGGAAATGCAGCAAGGGACAACAAGAAGGGTCGAGTCACTCCTAGACACATCTTGTTGGCTGTAGCAAACGATGAAGAATTAAATCAGGTAAGAAAAACCTCTGCCTTGTGAAGGCCAGGATTCCTTTTAGGCCTTCTTAAATTGTCTTTCCATACAGCTGACTTGTAACTCAAGACCTCTGCTTATTGAGTAGCACACCAGGAAACGCTCACTGGCATGCTAGCTGTGTAACTAACTACAGCACTCAGCTTAATAACTTATTTCAGCACTCCTAAAATGTGTAAAAATGCAATGGAGATGTAAAATGATGTTTGCTAACACTATTACAACTACTTCTGTTGGACTAGGGTATTGTCATAAATTCTTCAAGGACACAGAGAAATTCCTGCAGATGCTGGTTTTTTGTTTGTTTTTAGTTTCCCCCTTAGACAGCTGAGGAGTCACTGGGACCTGTCCTGTTCTGACTGAACTCTGTTCTTGTGACCACAGAAGAGCTCCAAACTCTTGCAAGTCTGTGTCCTTTGCAGACTTAAAGATGCCTTTAACCTGGCCACAAAATATTTGGCATTATTATTACAGTGCTGTGGTGTTAGCCAGAGGCAGTGGCTGGAAAACACCTTTGTGTGAGGTGCTGTAAAAACCCATCTGAAAAGATGCTTTTTCCAAATCTGTGTATCATGATGGAGCAGGAAAAAATAATATCCCCCAACCACCTCCTTCTGGATTTGTCTGAAATTTGGTAATACTTTACATTCACTATCCCTTTGTAAGCTTGGAGCCTCATTGAGTTGAGATTGGGGAGCAATAAACACGAATCAGAAGGTGGGAGTACCTGGGGGACTTTGATGTCACTGTCTGTATCTTCCTGAATAGTGAATTAGTCCCAGTTAGATGTATAAAATTGAGTTAAAGTGGTTTTAAATACAGAACATGATATATTTCACCTCTGCTTTTAAAGGCTTGAATGAACTGCACACTTTTGAATATTGATCTTCAACTGCATTTTTTTAAGAAATACAGGTATAGAGATTTGTATAAATGTTGCCCTCCATTTCGAAATTTCTTTTTCTAAGAAGAAAAATCTTTTCAATAACACAATTGAAGGAAAATTCAGCGCTTGGGACATATACTGTGTCTTCACAATGTGGCACCTGTTGTAGTCTCACAGCCTGGACTTTGGGGTCCCATTTTTCTCTCACAGGCTGCTCTGCTGGGCCCTCAGGTCTGTGCCTGGGGCTATCTTGTTTTTCCTCATTGGGTAGCACCCTTCATGACATGGATTCAGAGAAACAAATCTCAGGTGAGCCCTAGAGATGCTGACAGGGACAGGCACGTGTGCAAGAACACATGCTCCCTTTATAGTTAAAATCTAGTAAGGGGCCAGCTCTATTTCATGCATTTCTCATCTCTTCTTCAAGGATTATGGTGGAGAAACTCAAGGCAGTATACAAAATTTGCAGTAAATCCTATTTTCTATTTATCAGTGCGTAAATACTGGAATTTGTCATGTACAACTTTTTTATTTATTTTTGATTAGCTATTGAAAGGGGTCACCATAGCCAGTGGTGGAGTGTTACCCAATATTCACCCAGAGCTGTTGGCAAAGAAGCGAGGATCAAAAGGAAAACTGGAAGCCATCATCACTCCGCCCCCAGCAAAGAAGGCAAAGTCTCCATCACAGAAAAAAACTGTATCAAAGAAAACAGGCGGCAAGAAAGGAGCAAGGAAATCCAAGGTAGAGTAATGTGTTTAAAATAAACCCAAAGAAGCTTGCCAGCAGTAGCTGCAGGGAGCTTCACACTGGGTCAGCTCTCCCTTGCGTGTGTTGTTACCACTGGTGGTTTCAGTCACAGTGTGAGCAGGGGAGGAGGAGCTCTGCCCTCTCCCTGGTGCAGCTGGAGCCTGAACACCCTCAGGAGTGGCCCAGGTCTGCAGCACAGACAGATGGGTCAGAAATACTCTGTTCTTTGTAAGAAGCATTCTGAAGTGGGCAGAGGGTGTACCAGGAGACAGAAGAGGAAAGAGTCTCAGGGCTGTGCTGGTCATGCCTTACAGGTTTCAGTTTGTAGGAGTAGGGAGTCTTTCTAATGTGTACATGTGTAGCCAAGGATGGTTTTTCTTCTGGAAAACAACTATAGTTAAGCAATAAGTAAGGCAAGTAGGAAGAAAAGTACAGGAATTTCACATGAAATGGACAAGAAATGTGAAAGTTGCCTCTGGGTCAAGCAAAGCTTCTTTATCCTGTTACTGTTTACTTGGTCACTCCTCTGATTGTTTCACTCATTTGGTGTTTTGAGCTGTTGAATTTAGTTTTCTCCCTCAGAACACCTATTAGTTGACATTTCAAATGCAGTACTTCCAATACCATGCACTAATAATTCCCCTAAATCTGGAATGTTTTTGCCCTGCTTGATTACAAAAGCAGGAAGTCTGTTGTGGGGTTCTGTTTTTCTTCCACACAATAAACTGTATTGTCTGCTTACTATATTGGTATTTGGCTAACAGTAAACTCCTGGGGAATTGAAATAAGACCCATGAAAATCTAATTTTCAAAACACCTGAGTAAAGTAAAGCATGGTTACAGCTTCTAAGTACCCTTGCATCAAAGTTATTTTAGCAGTTCAGCCTCAGACTTAGTTTATATAGTTTGGAAAGGGACAACACTGAGAACAGTGGCTTGCTCAGTATTCCAAGTGTCCTTTTTGTGCTTCAACACAGATATTGCTGAGGCACCAAATATTTATATGAAATTGTAAGTAATAATTTTATTGAAAATGTGAAATTATTCTTGGCACCAATTGAGTTTATAACCACAGCCTTCGTGAATTTACTTCCTTTTCAAAATGTTCCTAATTCTCCTTTTTGTTCAGTAAATCAATTAATTCCTGAAACCTGTTATTTCACTGCAATAATAAAGTTGAAAAAAGAAATGGTGATTGAGGGACACTCCTTCTCTCTCCTCCAGCAGTTCACTGGAGATGAAAGTAGGTGATGATGTTAAATAAGACAGAAAATTGTTCAGCCTGTTTCCTGCAAGCAGGCAGATAGAAAGTAGATGTATTCTTTTGACACTGCTTCTAAGGACAGTCACATTACAAAGGAGAATTTCTAAAAATAAGTCTGTGAAATCTGGGAGCACCTCCCTTCACAGATAAAATTTATTCTCTGACAAGTCAGTTTCTAGCTTAGAATGAATGTCTGCCCACACACACAGATCTGTGATCTTTGTCCACACAAGCCACTAGGAAGCTGGTAAAAGTTTGGGGCTGTTTACATGTTTTCCTGCAACATTTAAGAGAACTGTCATCTCAACTGTGCACTGCTGTGGGCAAGAGGAGGCACCTGTAGATCTGCAGCCATTGTGGTCGTTTTTTCTATTGATTCCCTCTGCTCTTATCAGGGACTGTGGTTGGACTACAGGATAAAATCCAATGCCACTGTTTGTACAGGCATTTTATTGCCTGCTAAGCATTTAGTGCATGTCATATATCTTAGTGTCATTAAACTGTTTTTCTCAGAGCCTTGAGTTAACTAATTAACTGTATTTCTGGAAGAAGAAGCAGGGAGAAGTGAGCAAATCAGCCAGTGCTGACAGTACAACAGAGGGAACTCCTGCAGATGGTTTCACAGTCCTGTCCACCAAAAGCCTGTTTCTTGGCCAGAAGGTATGATCCTGCATTTTTATATGTTAATACCTATTCTTCTGTGCTGCTTAGGGTATAGCCCCCTCCTACTACCCTGTTTTCCAGAAAACATCTAGGTACAATGGACATTTCCCCACTGAGCAATCAAGGAGATGTATGATATCAGTTTTTCTAATCCTGAAGAAATTCTCCAAAACAACTTCCAGAGCATTTTAAAAAGTACATAAATAAGTCTTCATGTGACCACATAATTGAATACTTAATTAGAAGGAAAGCCTCTGTGCTTGTAATCTGTCTCATTCATAAACAACATAATTGTTACAGATAAGCATCTGCCAAAGAGTTGATTCTAAGCATAAAATGCATTTTTTCCAACAGTCAGCCCACTTCATTGCTGATGTAAATGATTTACAGGTTTTTATCAAAACCTGCTTTAGACATTTGTTCATAATAATGGTTTTATGCTGTGTTCTGCTTTGTGATTTACAGAAGTTAATGCTGTAAATATGTGTAATAATGAATGATGCATTTATGAAAAGCTAGAGATCAACAATTCTTTTTTCCCTGTGAATATGATTTGGGATGTGGGGTGGTTTAATGCAAATACATATCTGCTTAAAGAGGATCCATTTAAAGAGACGAGTCATTAAATTAATTTGGTCTTTTATCCTGAAACCTGCCTTTAATTTGTGATGCAAAATTTTCATAAGTAAAACTGCATCTTTCTGCTATCATTCAATAATCAGATCATTGTGTTGTAAGCCATAAAAGATGAGCCATTGTCCATTGTGGAATGTAACTCCTCTGACTCATTTTTATTTTATACTGAGGTTGTTTTCCATTTGTCCTCCAGTTTGTTTGCCAAGTTTAACATGCATGAGAGTAACATTTTTTTCAAGATTTCTGATTTTCCACATTTAATTTTACAGCTACAGCTAGATGGCTGGTTTGGTAGGGTTGGTTTCTTTAATATTACTCCTATTAGGGGGTGGTTTTTCAAAGACATTTTGATGACTAAATTAGAACCCAAAATTTATAGTCTACATTACTATTTCAAGAAAGCAAGTAACGTCAGACTCCTGGAGCTGATTTTGAGCTCATTTTAGTTACCATAGGAAACCTGTAATAAGACCTAATGTTGTGTTCCAGAGAGACTGATGCAGCAAATCAGTGGGGCTTTGCTCTTGGGTTCAGTGGAAGCAAATCATGGACTCCAGGACTGCTTTAAGCTGTGGTGGGCAAAGCCAGTGTCTGTTGTAGAGTTTCCCAGTGAGTCCTAGTACTGGGGAGTGGACTTTCTGGCTTTCTCATTCACTTGGAGTCCAGCCCCCTGAGAAAATTCCTGGAGTGACACATCCATCCTCTAGTGGTCTGTGTCAGCCCTGAACATGAGAGAGACCAGGTGTTAGCCCTTTGTTGTAACACATAATGAAAAGACAAATGAAAACCTGTCTGTCTCCTGTGAGGGAACCCTCCAAATCAAACAGATCATGTTCTGAGGCATTTGAAGAATTGCTGCTGAGATCAAGCAGTCAGGAACTTTCAAACCTCCTGTGACATTCTTGAAGACCTTTTCATCACGTCTGTTTGGCTTGTAAAACCATTATCTGCCAAATCAGAAAATCCTTTGCTAAATGCAGAGAAGGAAGAAAACAATCTTTGTTTTGATATCACATCATTCATAAGTGTTTAATGAGAAAAATCTTTTCCTTGACTCCATGTTTACAGAAGGGAAGGAACTTATTTGCAAGAGCAGCTCTTCATCCTTCTAATAACTCTGGATTTAATTTGATGCAGAAAACAAAAATGAGAATGTTGCAAAACTGGGTATTGTTCAGTTTTTAAAATTGCAGTTATTGCATTAAATATTTAGGTAACTGCTGACATTGAGCTGGAAATTCTTAGAGGTCATGAAATGGCAAAGAACCCTTCAGTGATACCTGTAGAAGTTTATTAGTGCCACATTAATTATTAAAATCTAGTTAATATGTAAATGATTGCACATCCACAAGTGACATCCCAGTGGAAATGTGGCACTGTGCACATTAACGAGTTTGTTTTTCCTGAGAGGACTACAAAGTAGAGGCAGAGTTGCAGGATCTCGGACCTCACCTGTAAGGTTTGGACTTTCCAAGAGACCTCAGCTTGTGGTCTGCAATAGGCATCTTCAGTTTTCAGTAGGAAACTCATACCAGAAAAAGCTTCAAGACTTTTAAGGTAATTTTGTCTGAAATTAGAAATGCCAGGCTTGGCTTAGGAAATACTCCTGGATGTGCTAGGTGCCATCTGCATTTTATCTAACTAACATTTAATTGAAATGTTACCTCGAGTTATGTCCATTCTTTGTTGCACATGTATATGCAAGTTGTGTCTATATATTTTTTTAAGTGGCCCTTTAGGGGATCACTTGTGCCTAATACATGCTTCATACTATTGGGTAGTGAAATGGAGCAATTACTCATTGGAGGATTTAATTCCACTGGAAAAAATTCTGATTAATATTTTATTTGTTTTGGATAGCTAACAGTGCGTTGAGCAGTAAATGCAGAATTTAGTAAAATAATACTTAGCTGCCAACACATGCTATCAGTCATGGGCAGCTTTTTAAGCATTTTCTTCTTGTTGTTAAATTGAAACTTTAATTCCCAGCTGGCTGTTATGTAAATCCCATATATGAGTAGGCTCAGGGGTAGACGTAAGGTCCAAAACAAAAACAGTCTGCAGCTGATAGATCTGGGGCAAAAACTTATAGAGCACAGAATTAGGAATCAGAAAGATCACTTACAGAATAAACAAAATATGTTTAGGAGCATACTATAATCTCCACAAAACAGTCGTGGTGTGTGCATGTGTTTTGCTGTTGTTTTGTTTTTAATTTTAAAACCCATGAAGTTTTTTTAACATTTTGGTTTGATTTGAATTTTTTTAAACAGCAGTTGCTTGTAGTCAAACTCAAGACTCAAACTCCAGGATGAATAACTTACCACATGTGAAGTATTAAAGGATTCCAAGCTATTTGCAAAGGAAGCTTTCTCAGATTTTATTAGAAATCTCTAACAGACATGTACTTAAAACAGGGCTGAATTACGCTCATTTTTAGTCAAAATCACCCAGTTTGAGGTAACATAGTTTACTCAAGCAACATATGTAAATTACATGAAATTGCAGGTTTTAAAAAAGAGAAAGAGGGTCAATTCATAGAATCATATTAATGAAATGGAAGAGGGTTTTTTTCAGAAAATTTAAATATAGGGATGGTGGCCTCCTTAAATGTCCCATTTACTTGTATGGCTTTCATGGACTGGCTCATATTCCTTGTTAATAAATTAACATACACAAAGAAATGATTTGAAGAGTTAAGTTTAAGAACATGGGCTACAACAAACAAGAGATAAAACTCTGATATCGATGATATAAAGTACCATGCCTGAAGATGTATGTTATGCTTTGTAGGCTGGTTTAGAGTTTAGGATTAAAAGGAAAGGCTGGTTTAACTGCAGCTGGTTGTAGGAATTACATAAATGAATGAGAGTTTTCTCCTTCATGGTTGCTTTCTGTATCACCTGAACAACTACTGAAAAAATAATTTAAACTACATATTGTAAACAGAGGCATAGATCGTGCTGTAGCTAATGTAGTTCCCCAAATGAAAAAGTCTGGAAGATCTTTTGCACTTTTAAAGTGTTTAAAGTTTTGTCAGTAGTAAACTTGGTGCCTGTGAAATCAGACTTCCAACAGAAGCTACAAAGCAGCGTCACAACCTGCTGAAACCCTGGTTAGAAACTTCCCATCCCTGCAGTTTTGACCTTTGCCAAATGTAGCATTCCCATTAGGTTGCCTCAAATTATAGAGTTGGTTCTGTGGTGTGGGTCTCATCCTATGAGGAGACACCCAAACTGTCTTTTAAGAACACCTGGTGCAGATGTGAGGTCAATCTCTAGATCTCTGTGCTGCCTCGTGCATTTTCTTATGTGCCCAGAAGGGATCCTCCTGATTTATAACAAGAAAGAAATTGCAAAACATGCTTGAAATATATGGGGGTACTTAGAGGAGTAAATGGGTGTTAATGTGTGGGGTTAAAAATCTCTGCTTTGGTAAGGGACAAAAGGAAGTAAAGCAAACAAAATAAAAACCAGAAGCAGTAAGCACGTAATATCATGTGCCTGCTTGCAGTACATCACCAGACATTCCCAAAGGCTGCAGAACTGTAATGAGGACTGAAGTGCTGTAATACAGAACATGGTGACCACTGATAAGGAAAGAAAAAAAACCCACATCTCCTTGTTGGGATGGAGGAATTGCTGGAAACAAGTGTCTGCTTTCTCAGAGATAGGCCCCTGTTTGCTGGCTTAAAAAGAAGGAGGAGCAGCAGCTTTGATCCTGTTTCAGTGCAGAATGGTCCCAGCACATCCCTGTAATTGATGCTTAAGGGATGCTTAGGGTGTCCTTCATCTTTCCTTGGGGAAGAAACAAATGCCCTCATTTAATGGCAAAATTAGAATCAGAGAATAGTTTGGAAGGGATCTTAAAGCTCACCTCAATCCAACCCCCTGCCATGGGCAGGGGCACCTTCCACCAGACCAGGTTGCTCCAAGCCCCATCCAGCCTGGCCTTGAACACTTCCAGGGATGGGGCAGCCACAGCTTCTCTGGGCAGCCTGTGCCAGGGCCTCACCACTCTCACAGGGATGAATTTCTTCCTAATATGTAATATTAACGTCCCCTCCATCAGTTTAAGGCCTTTGCCCTTGTCCTGGCACTCCATGCCCTCATGAACAGCCCCTATCCAGCCTTCTTGTAAAGCCCCCTTTAGATACTGGATAACAAAAAGAATCCCAAATAGTGATCAGCATAAAACCAAAATAGAGTTTAGTAGTAGGTACCTTCATGTTCTCCCAGTATGAACAATGTTTGAGTCTTGTGTTTGAATTTTTTTTGGGCTAGTAACCCTTTATGACCTGCCTTTTATTTTGCATATTTGTTTGCAGTGATGCTATCTCCATCTGTGTTGCAAAGCTCACTTTTCTGCAGCTTCTCTGTGATTTCCCAGCTGTCCTGTTATTTCCCACCTCATGCTTTTCTTTTCAGCTGAACCTTATTCACAGTGAAATCAGTAATTTAGCCGGCTTCGAGGTGGAGGCCATTATCAATCCTACCAATGCTGACATTGACCTTAAAGATGACCTAGGTAAATGGGGCATGGGTTGACACAACTAACGGTCACATGGAAATTATGGAACCCAGAATTTACTCTCTAGGGCTTCATACCTTTAATCAGAGCAGAAATTCAAATCTTGCAGGTCCTGCTTTGGTGAAGAACTATATTCAAAACAATTTTTGACCAATTCAAAATACTTGCAGCTATTGCTAGTCTTCAAGCTGATTTCAGTTCAAAAATTTTAAATTCTTTTCCATAATGATCATATGTGACTGTTAGCTATTTTGGGGGGTTTGTTATTTGAATACTTCGAGGACTAAAATACTTTTTTGTCAGGTTTTTTCAAAATAAGCAGTTTCTCCATTCTACCTGCAATTTCAGGGATTTTATTTCAATACTTAGAGTAGGCTTAAAAATTTTGGAAAGGGCTTATTACATAATAAGCTATCCCCAAATCTTCCATGCCTTGATTTGATATTTAATTCAGTCAATAATTTGTTTCCATTATGTTTCAAATCTTCCCTGTCACTTTTACATTCAGCTGGAAACAAATACTGATGCCAAGAGTGAACTATCATGGGTGGAGAATCACTTCTAAAGCTTTTCTCTTGTTTCAGATTGATAAGAAATAAAAAAATTTCCTTCTTTAGCAGAAGTTTATTCTTCAGCAAAACAAAAATTGCCTTTCATGCATTGTGTACTGCTATCCCTTCTTATTTGAGTATTCCTGCTGCTGTCTTTTTTTGAAACTTCCTTAATGGAATACAAACCATAATTCTAATACTGCTGCATTTCCTATGGGAATGTAGAGAAGTAACTTAACAAGAAAAATAGTCTAAGAAGTCTAATTTTTATATCAGCCTTTCTTAGAAATACATATATTTCTGCAAGTGTCTTAGCCATTCCAGCACATAATTAAAAGACATGCCTTACTTTTAAACTATACGAACAATTATTTTTTTAAAGCAAATTCTGTACAACCCTGGCTGCAAATACAGTTTCCTACATGTGAAGGAAACTGGCATTTTTAGAAACAAAACGATGAATGGCTTTCCATGTGAAAATCAGTGCCTGTCAGCTTATTAGTGCTGACAAAATGGAGAAACTAATTATTTTGTTTGGCTCGATGATGCTGAATTTCTCTTTTTTAAACAGATTCCATATTTTAATGTCATGCTCTGTGGGGAACTGATTGTTCTAGGTTTCTGCAAAGTGAAATGGGGCATTAGCTGATTTTAAAACTTTGGAAATGATCTCATGTGATTGCTCTGACTTGTCATTTTAACATTTATTTGATCATGTCATACTCAATATTCCTCCTCCTGCTCCCTACACCCCTTTCTCTACACACACCTGCACACACAACTCAGCATACTCCTTTGGCGCAAGGTTTGGAGATGTAAAGGTAGGAAAATATGGACGTTGGTACATGTGTAAATGTAGAGCCTGTGCTGGGTCTCTGTCCAACGTGGTTGATATACATCTGTTTACCTGTTGTAGTTGCAAGTTGTACAGGCTGACATTGCCACGATCGACAGTGATGCTGTCGTTCACCCGACAAACTCTGACTTCTACACCGGTGGTGAAGTAGGTAATGGCAAGTTCAGTGCTGCGGAGTTCGTATGTGTGTGCATGGTCGATCAGCAGCCACCAGCTTGTTGTAGCTATGCAGATTTGCATTCATTTCTCACTTCCAGCAGTCCCGACTGATCACAGAAATGAACAATTACAAACCTGGTGGGCATTTTTGGTTCTTATTGCCAAATCGGCCTCTCAGAAGTAACAGTGGAGTGCACCACCAAAATTGAAGTGCAGGAACAGTGCGTTAAATGCAGGCACGTGACCGAGGAAAATGAATCCTGACATTGTTGGTTTGACGTGTAAAGTGCCCAGTTTGAATGTGGTTTGAGCATTGATCTTTGGATTTCTAACCGATTCCAGTGCACCCTCTCCATGCCAAGTTTCAGATGTTCACATCTGGATTCACGGGCTGGATCTAACCTGTCTGTATTTTCCAAACTTTTAAGATTATCCTTACGGACCAATGGCCTTCCTAGCTCCATGGTCCTCACTCCCACAAGCCCAGGCTGGTGCTGCACACATATCAGTCACCTGAGCTACACAGATGAGAGAAGGCATGACAGGAAACAGGACAGAACACTTAATTCAGCCATCTTAACTGTCCTCTGAGTAACTCTAATCCTAGCCCTTCTCTTACCCCTCTCACATACAGAATTTTGAAGGATTTTATAAAAGGGTAGGAGTACTTTGATTGAACTGCCTTAGTAATTTGAGAAGGCAAATCAGAATTTGGGCCAAATGCAGAAGTTGCTGGCAATGCTTAAGAACAAGTCAGCTCATCCCAGCCCCTGTTCTGCATCTGATCTTGACCTCACCACGGTTGTAAGAATGGGCTCCCCCCATGTCTGAGGCCTTGTTTTCAGTACTGACTTGGAGGGACACGTGTCCTGCACCCCCTGCTTTTTCTGAAAGGGCTCCTTTCTGAGTAACAAGCAGAGAAACGTAGCTCTGGTCAGCCTGTTGGGGCAGAAACACTGTGACTTTGCTGGCTAAATAATATGCAGTGTCATAGTAGCCTGTACCTGAAGAATTCCAAAGTCTGTCAGACCCATTTAGCCAATGTGCCTGTCTCCTACCCTGTGGCAAAGAAATGCTTTGCTACCCTGCAAAGAAAATTGTCTCTTGAAGCTGGACTGCTTGTTCCTTAGTGTAGGTTCCTGTTGCCTCTGACTGCTGTAAGAAAGAATAGAAGTGCACAAATGCTTAGCTTCCAATGATTAACTTTTACCCATCTAAATTTTTTTTAATTTTTTTGTTGTTTTTTCCCCTAACAATTTAAATGTACTGAGGGCTTATCCTGAGAATTTTAGATCCTAAATTTCTGCTAACGCTGTTTTCAACACTGATACCAATGCCTGCTTGGAAAGCATGAGATAATGATCTTATTCTCATGGGAGTGACACATATTTATGCCTGTGAGCAAATAAGCTACTAACCTTGAAGCTGTGAAGCAAGACTTCCATCAAGAAACTTGCAAGTGTAGTGGAACGTGGTTAAATACAGTCTGTCCTTTGCCAGATTAAGCTAATTTACAACATAAATGTCAAGTATGATTTCAATATAAACTCTCACTATTAATCAGAAGAAGAGCATAACTGAGGAGTAAATGCAGAATATTTCACTCATTCATACCAAATATTACTTTTTCTCTTCTTTGTACCAGACCTGCAAGAAGAGAGCTCAGTGGAATAAACTGACATGGTTGTTCATTGCTTTTAATTATAAATTAATTCCCAGTAGAAGGGAAAAAGCTGATCCTTCTGGATTGAATTAAACCAAACTAGGCTAAATTCCATTAAATGTACAACAGCTTTGCAATGGCAAAGAAATGACCTACTTAATAGAACTTTGCTGTTCCTAGGTTCTATACAAGGCTTAATTATGTTTCCCCTTAAAGGGGAAAATTAAGGATTATGAATGTCATGGGTTTTAGGACTGATCAGAGTTCGTGGACTCATGGGGAATATAACTGGCATATATATAAATATAAATAGGAATGATATGGAAATATATACAACAACAATATAACTAGAATGGAAAGCTCTTTCATTCCCTCCCCATCCCTTCTCAGTCAGGGTGATTTTGTAAGACCCAGGAGTCAGCCACATCTGCTGGATGGGCTCAGCAAAGGGCACAGGGTGTTGTGCTTTATTCACTGCCTTTGAGGGGCAGAGTGCTTCCAAGCATCTCAGTGCTGCTCTGGATCTCCTTTCCCAGCACTCTCCTAAGACACCTTGCTGCTACAAATAAAGTGATTACTGTCTTTTCTAAGAGATTTGTAACTGTTTCCCACTCAGTTGCACTGGGATAGTTTCAGAAAATTCTTAGGAGTTTGGCTGGAGTATTTATATTTAAAAGATTAAATGAGCACAAAGAGCAAATTACACTCTGACCTACACAGTCTGACCTTGCAATCCAGCTTTTGGCAAACCCTGTTGTGAACTGGTTATGAAAAAGCCAAAGGAAAGGCATAACTTTTGTTATTGTCCTCAGCCACTAACAAAATAGACTTAGGGTCACAGAGTCAGTTTTTGAATGGGAAAAAAAATGGATTGTTTTCAACTGTTCCGTTTGGAAGAAATTTAGCAAAACAAAACAAAATCATCTTGCAGTCTTCTTAGTTCCTAGAGCTATAACCTGATTTAGTAACCGGAATCTTGGAGGAGGGCCTCTGCTTCCTGGAGCATATAGTATGTGCACTTCCATCAGAAATTGCATTTTTTTTCTTTCTTCATCAGTGGAAGTAAGGGGTGTCACCAAATAAATGTCTAGATCTTTAGAGATCCTAGTTCTGAATTTTTGGAAATCAGTTTTCAAAGCAATATCTCAAATCAGAGCCTTTATGATATCACTGCTTTTTACTTATTTACCTTTATAATTAATATGCACAGTGCGAAATTATGTGGGATGCTTATGTAGTTAGGAAAATGCTTTCTTGGGCTGTTTTTTCTTTCATTAATATTTAAAACTAGAGCTGCAAAATAAGATCTAAACCATTTAGTGATGGACTGCCTTTGTAAACAGCATACCTTTTGGTTGCCCTGACACACTGCACAGCTCTTCTCCTCCCAGAATCACTTTGTCCAGCTCCTTAGTTGTAGTTAGAGAAGTTCATTGGAGGAATGTGTTCCTTAGAGATTCTCCTTATTTCTGAGGCTCTTCCTCTTGGTTAAAGGTGGCTCAACAAGCTGGGCAGTTACCAAGTAAAGCAGCCCGCTGCACTCACGAGACTGTTTCATTCCTGGGGCCACCTGTTGGGGTCAGGGACCAAGATCAGGTGAGTTTCAAATTCTTATTGTGGCAAATGGCTCTTTAAAACAATTTGTAAGAGAAGAGGGGAAATTAATCCTAGGGGAAGGAATTACAAACCTTCAACCGCTGTTGAGCTAGCACATTCTTCTGGAACATTTCACACTAAGAGATGCTCATGAGAAGGAAGGAGGTAGGGATGTCATGTCAAATGTTTCTTGACAGTAAATTCAAGTCTGAGAATGTTAGCAAGGGATACTAGTGCGAGGTTTTTGGGTTGTTAGGGTTGTCTTTTTGTTCTTTCTGTTGTTGTTGTTGTTGTTTTTAATGACTAGCTAATTCTCAAGTCCCAAAAGGTTTAGATCTTACTTTGCAGTCCCCAAAAAATGTTTGGGCAGAAAACTCTAGAGTGATGTAACAAAAGCGAATGATGACTCACGTGCCTGCTGAGATCAGAGGAGTAAACTAACAATTCTCTGTTCAGGGAGCACTTTGGAAAAGAAAGGAGGCAAGGAGTTTGTGGAAGCCGTCATTGAGCTCCGCAAAAAGAACGGGCCGCTGGACATAGCCGGAGGTGAGGCTGCGCTTCGGGACCCAACCCAGCGCCCCGCGGGCGCCGCCGGGGCTTGGCTGGCACAGCCCAGCCCCTCCTGCTGGGGCTCTGCTGGCTGCAGGCAGCTCCCAAGGGCTGTGTGTTTGTGTTCTCCACAGTTAAACTGCACGCGTTGCAGCTTAAGTAACCTTTACCAAAGCACCTGGGGAATGGGCAGTGCTGTAGTGTTACAGTAGAGCCAGGCTTCATGCAGGTACGTGCATGCACGCTCAGTGGTGATCATTAAGGCCACGGTGCAGAAAAGCAATTAATGAGATGCTTATTTTTGAGTCCTACTCTGTTAAACATCTGCTTTGCTGAAATGCTGCTGACTTTCACTGAACTTAAGCATGTGCTTAAAGTTCAGCATCTGCTTGGGTACTTAGTTTAATCAGTGCCAAAATCATCACTATAAAAGCTTATGACTTTTTGATGCCTAGTTATCAAAATTTATGTAATATCGGAGGAAAATCCACTATGTGAGTAATAAAGTTTGATAATGGCAATATATAATTTTACACCATCTGTGAAATTGCTGATCCATGTTGTTCATATAGAAGGCTGATTCTGCCATCTGTGTTTATGCTACAAAAATAAATACAGTGTGCACAGTTTTGTAAACGAATCCTAACTACAGCCGAAGGGGAGATGTAAGAATTCAGCTCTGACAGGAAAAATTACAACTATTTACTTCTGGAGCTTAATACTTCGGGGGTTTCTCCTTCGCTTTTTAAAAAATTTAATAAGTTTTGCTTGGAATTTTTGTTCTGTGAAAATATGCAGAATCAATTACTCACTTTTTTCTTTTTACTAACTTCTGTACAAGACTGCTTACCAGCCCAGACCAAATAGGTGGGACGCTGAAAAGAAAAGGGTTTTTTCTCAGCTGTTAGTGCATCCTTCAGATCTGCAGATTGCTTGGCAGCCTTACTCCAGGGCAGCTCTGCACTGCAGTGGGATAAACTGGCTGTTAGGGACTTGTTGGAGGACTCTAGAACAGAACAAATACATCCATTTTTCAATCCTACATATGCCCAGTTTTCAGATTTCTCAGTTCTAAGGGCATCCCTTTAACCTGCCCATAACCAAAATGCTTACCTGGAATGTGACCAGCACAGAATAAGTCCATAGCTGGCTTTCTCTTTCTTACTTCCCATTTCAGTGCATTTGCATTTGAAGTAAGGGGCAGCTGCTCTTGATAATGAACAGTTGTCCTCATCAGAATCCTAATGAGTTAATTAATGACTACCTTGGAAAACACTCCCTGAGAAATATTCAAGTTGGTCGTGTGTATCAATACAGCATTTTATTCCTTCAGGGATGGGATGATATCCACATTTCACATATGACTAGAGACATGTCAGCTGCTTTTAATAGATTTTTCTTGGATTTATGATGTATTCTGAATCTGCCAACCTTTTAGTTGCACATTATGACAAATTAACATTGCCTAACACTGAGGCTATTCAACATGTTGGGACTCTGCAAACCCATAAGAACATAAATGCTTGTGCTTCCATTGTCCTTCAAAATGTTCTGGTTAACCCCTGGTCAGGATCCATATGACAAAGTCTATTTTCTCTTTCCTGCAGCAGCCACGAGATAGTATCCATATGTGATGATCACGTGCCAAGAATTACTTCTGCTATACATAAATAGAAAATACCTCATAAACATTCCAGAATGGAATAGAGGATTTCAGGCCTCTAAGCACCTTTGCAAACCTGATTTTTTATTTTTTAAAAAAAACTTATTGGTATTTTTTTAGGTTGCCACTTTATACCTACTCTTTTTTGGGGTACTTTAAGGATTCAATCTCTGAAGACTCACTGTATGCTCTTTTGAGATTTCAGATGTTTTGTTCCCTCAGCTTGTGATTAGGGTGCTTTGCTTCCTCTCACCTTTTTTTTTTTTTAACAAACCAAAGTTACAACTTTTTATTTGCAACCACAGCCCAGTGAGTTTGGAAATGACAGAGATCCTCTCAGCCTGGTTTCTGGCAGGCAGAGCAGAGTCTGTTGTTGCTCTGTGATGGGAAGTGGGGAACCCAGAACGTGTTCTCCTGCAGAGAAGGAGGCTCATCTGGAGAATCCCAGCCTGTCACCAGTTTGTAGGCAGGATCTGCTGCATCTTCTTAGTCCCCACATGTCCATGATAATATTGTGGTGATAAGATATGATTAGCATGGTAAAAATTCTTCTTCATTTCTTTGTACGTACAAGGCCTGGCCTGTTGTTACACAAACAGTGAATCAAACACTGCAAATCTGTGAATGCATCCTCTACAGCCCTCTGTCAAGAATGTGTTGAAAGAGAGAAAATAAGCCCAGCATTGTTCAAGTGATCTTGGATGACCCATACACAGAAAAGCTAAAATAAGGCCAGGCCCAAAGTCTTGAAATCACACAAAATGTCTTCATTATAGTTATTGAGAGACAAAGCTGGAAAATAAAGCCAGAATCTTAATTCACCTCTCTTCCATCCTTCCTTTGGGGTTTGCAGAGCACTAGTAGCTCTGAACTGCTCCAGTTTGGGCTGGGGTGTAATCAGAAGCCAGCTGAACACTCTGTACATTTAGCAGGAGTAGCTGAAGGTCACTGGAGTTGTAACTCCTTGTGCCTGTCCAGCATCGTGGTATTTACTGTAGCTCTGCAGTAAAGCCAGCCAAAGCAAGATCATCCCTTGTCTGGGTTTGCCCTTCTCCTTGCCCAGTCCTCAGTATAAATGTGCTTCCTTTGATGTCAGACATGAATTCTTGCTCTCTCTCAAATGAGCTCGATCCTAGCTATGATTTATAAATTATCACAGCAAAATGCAGATGGAAATGGAAAACACAAAGTCTCTGTAATCATGTTATATTTTAAGGCTGCGTGATTTGTAATCTAAAACGTTCTCAGGGGCTAAAGGAATGTCTGCTGACTGTTTGCTGTTTTAATCACATGTACACTCCTTTAATCCTAAAGAGAGGAAAGTAATTATATTTCATTTTCAATTCTTCCTAGCTGTTGTCAGCGCTGGCCACGGACTGCCTGCGAAATTTGTGATCCACTGTAATAGCCCAGGTTGGGGCTCAGACAAATGTGAGGAGCTGCTGGAAAAGACAGTGAAGAACTGCTTGGCTCTGGCTGATGAAAAGAAGCTGAAATCTATTGCCTTTCCTTCCATTGGCAGTGGCCGGTAAGGCTGTCAGGCAAACCTGGTGCCAAACAGGTCACATTCTCTAAGTGCCATCTGGTATTCCAGTCCCTTCCTGTGTACAAAACACATTGCTACAATGCTGGCGTTTTTTCTTCCTTGTTTAAATCAATTCCCTAAAAGAAGAGTTTCTTCTAGGTTTGTTCAGGCAGTGCATGGAGCCTGCAGTGTTTTCCTGAGTACTAGTTTAGTGTTGGCAGATCTCATAGTGATCCCTGCAAATCTTAAAGCACTCAAATGGGATAAAGAGCATAAAACAAACTTTCAAGAGAATATTAAAAGACTTCTTTCAGACTGTCAGTTCATTCAAGTAAACTAGAGATGTGGAAAAGAACATGAAGGAAAGGGGTCTCTTTTGCCTGATTTTAGTGTGTAATGAAACTTACCTGTCTTACGATGGCCAGAAGACATGGCTTGGTGTTTGTTTAAGCAGCAAACCTAAAGTGCCTTGATTCTCAGGATTTGCAGAGTCACTTCAAGCTTTCATCCAAAATCCATAAGCTGAATTCCATGCAGTTTACATCATGGGACTATTTCATTTAAGAAAAAAAAAAAGACCTTAAAAACTCTTGCCAAGGTCTTTGAAAGCCTCAGTCTAGAGTTCAGGTCCTCTGGCTCTGTACAGTGTGCTCAGTGCCTTTGAAAGTCAGATCAGGTTCTTAAGAGTCTCCATCCAGACTGACTGCACCTTTAGTCTGAGGCTTCTGGGTTTGGGGTGCAGGGGGAGGTTGGGAACACCTAGCCCTCACTGATGGCTCAGTAGGAGGACCAAGGGCCAAATCTAGGCTGAATTACACAGTTGTGTCTCTTAACCCTGAACAACTGACCCTCTTGAGTTTACCATGAAAGAAGTTGGCTGGTGTACAACAAGAATATTCTTCCCATTGTTTTGTGTTGCAACACTAGACTAATTCTTGCATATTCTGTGGGCTAGGGCAGAAAACAGTATTTGAGCTTTTGGGTGAATGACAAGAAATAAAAGTTTCATTAGGATGCTAAATTGAAGCAACATGCGTCATACAAATTTCCAGCTAAGGTTAATTTGCATAGGTGTCATTTTAAGGCAATAACTTGAGTAAACTTTGCAGAACAGTAGAGAAATAGAGCAGAGGGTTCACAGTAACCTGTTGGATTAGCTGTCAGGGTCACAGGCTGGTCAGTACAAAGAGAAGCTCTGAATCACTCTCTGGAAGAAACTCTATTCCTCCACAGAATAAAGTGGAGAGTGCAGAGTGACTGTGGAATTGGTTATGTAAAAGTGGGAGATGTAAAGTATCTTCCACACAGCCCTGTCTTTTCTGGATAGCTCCCAGCAAAGAACCATTCCCAGCCCTTGTTGTGAAGTACATGATTGGTACTGGAAGATGATGAAGCCTTGAACAACCCTCAGGATTCACATTATGTTCTGAAATCTGGTTACTGACAGGCAGGATCTGGGGCAAGTTCTCCACTTGGCATACACGTGTCATTCTTACTTGAGCCAGTTGAAGTGGTGCTTTTAAAAGATGGAGAGGAATCAAAAGGCCTTGAGTAATATATGAGGTTTTTTATTTTTCCTTTTTTTTCTCTTAATTAGAGATACTCAAGCACAGGTTAATTTTGGAGAAAACATAATATATTCTGACAATACTCTCTACTTGTTTTTATGAAGCCAAAAGCATTGAAAAAAGAAAAGTAAAGCTTTAAAAGATAGCAAATGCCAAAGACACCACATGTATGCAGCTGTACTAGTACAGGCATCTGTCAAGCAGACATCACCCAATAAACCCACATAAACAGTTTCATTCTCTTTTATAGTTGAGGAATGGGATTACATGAGGGCAGTTCAAATAAATCACGAGGGGAAATAAAATAGCATACTTGTAGCATTCATTGGGCCAGATGCTCAGCTACAGCCAACTTATGGAAAGCACAACTTGGGTGCTGTTCAGAGGTAGCCTGGAGTTCAGTCTGGTAGGGCCAGCAGGAGAAAAGGGAAAGGAGAGTCAGGGATTGAACATGAAATCACCCTCTGAGAAGGGATTTTATTCTGAGGCTCTGACTTTGATCTGAATTGACACTGGTTTGGCTGAAGTCCCAAACTGTCTTTTCACAAGAATTTAGCTCAGGCCCATAGATCAATGCATAAGGCTTCTGTTTCTTGCAGCCCACACATGGCCATCAGGCCAGCACCTCTCTGCTGATTTTTCTGCTCTCTTTCATTTCTTTTGGGAGAGGTGTCCTGAGCAATGGATTGTTATCAGCTTGCCTGGCACTCTTCTTTCACGTGCCCTGGTGTGACCACCCTGCCAGAAAACATTTGGAAGTTGTGTGACTTCAGAGGCCCCTGAGAACAGTTCAGGAACAGTCGATGTCCCCGTTTTGATGCTGCCCTGCACGACAGTTCAGGAGCAAAATTCCTGGAAGATCTCTTCACTGTATGCAAGGATGCAGCATTCATAAGTAACCTGCAAGGGCTCAGGTGTGAAGGCTGCTGACTCCTAAGCAGCTCCTGTGTCAAATCTGCTCTCAGTTGATTAACTTCTCACACAGCTGATTATCCTTGACCAGCTCATTTGGCTTTAGAATGGTATGAGCTCTGCTCACAAAGCTTTTTCCTTTTATTTTTTCTTCTTCGATAGAAGAAAAAATCAGGTATTTTCAGAAAAGGAAAACAATGTAAGCTATTTCATGCCATCATTTTATATATATAAAATAATACCACAAACATTATCTTCAAGACAGCACATATAATATCACATTACAGGCAAGACTGACACAGAATTGCTCTCCAAGAATGTTTTTTGGTAAGGCAATGTGCAGCAAGTGGGCCATGACACAGGCAGTTGCCCTTCACATTTGGTGTATTGCAGCAGAGAAAAAGAGGGAGATTACAACAGCATTTTACTACCAGTGTGGTGCTTCAGTGACCAAGTGCTGAGAAATGTTCACCTGTTAGAGCCAGAGGTGGATTTAGCCCAGCTTTTTTGAACTGCTCACGAAATGCTGAGGAACTCATCCATCTGTGTAACCTGTAAATTATTTGTGGTATTAATAGTACAGACTTTGTAATGGGGAGTATTAACTACCAGGTATCTGTAAGTGCACGTCGAGGAACCAGGTGATGTTCAACAGGCTCTTTCAGGTTCTTTCTGGGTGCTACTCCTAAAGAGAGTCGTCATGTCCCATGACCTTCAGACTGACTGTGGAGTGCACGTCACTGAGGCCGGGGGAGGGCTCAGAACTTGGCAGGGCAAAGCCACAGTCTGGGTGAGTAGCAGTATTTCAGGAGCAACACAGCAACAAAGTTCAGGCCATATTCCAAGCAGTTACCAGGTGTAATTCCAGGAGTTTGCCATGATCCATAAAATTCAGGTCATAAAGTTCATGTCATAGCTTTGTTCAGACCACTCTACTTGTGCTTGACTTAAGATTAGATGAATGTTGAAGACAGGGATTCCTAGATAAAAATGTGAAGAAGTTTATAAGAAAGGTTGTCAGGTTACATCCTGTAAAATCCTGTGCTTAGTTACCATTAGTAGTGGTAAGTCCATATTGTACTTTGGGTCTTTTCATGCTTTATATTCTATATCAAGTTCTCTGTCCCTTTCTACTTTTCTTTAACAGTTGCTTTGCTTTCAGGACAGGTTTAACTTTGCAGCTCCAATGCATACGCTGCTTTCCAGAACACGGCAGGCTCTTGGTTTACTTACCTGTTAAATGAGAATAATTGACTCATCAGATACCATGAACTTCAACCCATCAGTTTGTGTAGACCCTGTATTCATATTTTGGGAATGCTTTTCTTCTGTTTGAGCATTTTAAGTCTTGCCTAAATCAACAAGTTTGTAGCATCTAATTCACACTTGCTTTGCAGCTTTATCTACCATGAGGTGCTGGAGAAAAGCCAGAGCCTTCCTTGGGAGGTTAAACCATCAAAAGTTGGTTCAGCAAGTCTTGATTTTCTTTCTTTTTTTTCTCTCTCCTTCTAGAAATGGCTTCCCAAAGCAAACAGCTGCTCAGCTGATCCTGAAAGCCATCTCCAGCTATTTTGTGTCAACAATGTCCTCTTCAATCAAGACGGTGTACTTTGTGCTCTTTGACAGTGAGAGTATAGGGATATACGTGCAGGAAATGGCCAAACTAGATGCCAACTAAGCCTAGAAAGCTACAGTACCAGCCCCCTCTTCCACCCATCAGCATCCCCAAATCCTTAACTCATTGTGAGGCAGAGTATCCCTTATTTTAAATTTTGCTCATCTAGGGAAATAAAGGTGAGGTTTTTGTTGTTTTGTTTTGGAATTTTTTGTTTGTTTTGTTTTTCCTCTCTAAACTGTTTTATGTTGGCACTGATAGTTGGCATTACTGCTGTTAATGCATTGTTATACCAGGCATTGTCTGAAGTTAGTGTAATCTAGAAGATTTTATAGTGTTATTTTAATGAAGTATGGATTGAAGCAGGAAGCTGTTAGGAGTATGTAGTCTTTTACTTGTGAAAGAAACAGGCCAACCCTATTTTGTAACTGTGTTGTGGTGCTTTATCAATACATCAAGTGGCGTTCCTTTCATTTTTTAAAAGAACAGATGCTATAAACCTAATTTGTGTTTGTTTATTGTCTTAATGATTCTGGAAGAAAAAAAATACAGAAACCCTGTTGTCCTTAATTATATTTACAATTTTGAAACTGTGTGAATTGATTTAGTAAAATGTTTGAACTGTTGCTCTTGGTGTACTTGGATTGATTTTTCCTTTAAGCTGTTTGGGTTTTTTTAAAGTCCTGAAAAGTTAGCTGTGAGAGGGCTGAGAGCAGATCAGAATCAGTGACCTGGAAGCTTCTTTGGATATGCTGGGCATGGTCCCTGTGCTGGCTGCATGTGAGTGTGCTCGGTGACACTCACAGCTGGGATTTTTCCAGAGAGTGTTCACACTTCCCAGTTGTTGCTTCAGATCCTCCTGTTCAGAATGTGCCCTAATTGCCTATTCAGTTTGGGAGGTTGAAGCCTTTCAGATCAGTCAAGGCCTAAGATTTTTTGAACTCTTTCCAGTCATCTAATACTGGCCTGTTTGAAGCTACTTTGTATTTTTTCCAAATATTTATGAGGCCTGTTTGTAGTGGTGGCCCTGTCCTTCGCACAGCTGAAATCCATACCAACAGCGACCTTTATGGAAGCCACTAGGGTTTGTACTTTGAGAAAAAAGAAGTTACACTGCTAAAAGCCATTGCATGTGGATGCTGCTCTGTGGGAGGCAGCTCTTCCTTTGAAGTTTTTAGCTGATTTCTAGGTAGGAGGCACACGCTTTCCATCTCTGTTGAAAACTTCATTTGCTGATGAAAGAGTGTTTCACATCCAGTCTGCATTGGCCCGGAGCAACAAGCAGACCAAATCTGACTTTTCAGTAAATTCAGGAATACCAAGCATTGAAAATGTGTAGCTTGAACTCCTGCAAAAGTGTAGAAATCAAAATACTTGGAGCCTTCATGTGTAGAGGAACAATGGCATTAATAATAGAAGGAAAAATTTAAAATATAAAATAAAAGTTATTCTAAATATATACCTAAAGGTAAAAGGAAGAAAGAGCAAATTATTTTTGTGCTTCAGATACATAAAGTGTTTGACCAGAATATCAGCTCAAACTTTAAAATTTTTAGTGGCCAAAATGCATTTTGTGCATTTCTTAAACGGCAGCTTAGAGGACAGTAAATCAAATAAGGTGCAGTACTTTGGGCATTTAATTGTGAAGCAGCTGCTAATGCAGTTGGATTGATCCTTGGAGTTCAACTGAACTTGCACTTTCCCCAAGTTTCACTAGATGTCACTAGAAGAATTGAAAATCATCAAAAAACTCATGAGCAGCTAACTTGGAGTGAAATGGGCTGTGATTTTTTTCAGCACAAGAGGGGATTTTTAACACAGGAGAGCACACATCACCCTGATCTGTTTGCAGTGTAGAATTTACTATACTGTATTAAATCTCACTATTGAAAACTCTGAAAGTTTTAATGTCAAAAGAAGTGTTTATCAAAGATATTTTCTAGATAGTTGAAAGTACAATTGCCAGTGGCACTGAATAGGTCTCTCTTACACTGCACCAGGCTGGGAGGGCCAACTTTTGTCTTTCAGCTAGAAAATCCTAAAGCAAACTGAATTGTAATTGAAATCACATGGACTTGCTTCTTCTGGCCTCACATCTCAGCTCCTTATTTAGCTGTGAGCTCCATAAACAGCTTGGCTGACTTCACTGGGATCACCTGTGATGTGCCATTTTATTTGCTGGGATTATGATGCTTTTGTAAGGAAAAAACAAAACCAGAATCATTTGCAGTGCTGGAGCTGGTCTCACGCAGGGCATTGCCATTTTCTCTTTCCATACAATCACCAGAGCATCCTCTTCCTCAAGAGCCCAGAGCCATCCATGTTCACCCACATCTCCCACAGCCCAAGGAATGCTGCTCCAAGGTCCCAAAATCCAGCAGGCTCTGTCAGGAGAGCCAGAGATCCCAAAACAAGCTTGACCTCGGGCAGCCCAAGTAGATTATGGCACCTATTCAAGAACCTAAAAAGTAACATATCAGGTTACATTCATAACAAGGAAAACAAGAGCAGAAATTCCTGCTAACATGTGCACTGGGGCCAGGACATTACTTTGGGAATCTCTGTGGCATTTTGCTTATTGGAGCTAAAGGTGCAAGCTCCACTTGCCAAAAAAAAAAATTTAAAAAAAAAAAAAAATCACGCTTTGGGAAGACCACACATGGAAAAATGTCAGTTTGGTGCTTTTACACCTTCTCTTACTGGTAAGTCCATTCTGGCTTTTACCTGAACACAGCAGTTAAAATACACATTCCCTAACTTTTTTAATACTTCAAAAGTAAAAAAGTAAAAAAGTTAAAAGCATTTTGTGGCCAATAGCATTTTCAACTCACATCAGTAGAAGTCCAGTGGCTGAGCAAGGATGACCCTGACAGGAGGTACAGACACATGGCAGAGACTTTGCCTGTCCTGATCCCTTCTGCATCCACTGCTCCCTATTTTTGGGCAACTAGGCAAAGAATAGGTGGGACTGCACTGCTTCCATGTGCTTGACTCAGAGATTACAGGTCTGACAGTACATTTTATCATCAGTGTTTAAACTTACAGCATAGTTGAGAACAAATAATTGTTCTAATTGTTAATTGAATGACGGATTTTTTTAAAAAATCATTCATTTTATATTAATAACTCAAGCCCTCTTAACCATAATATTGAAGAAGCACAGTGTGCAGCAGGGTAACAAATCAATGGGACAACATAAGGACATCTCCTGAGATTTGTCATCAAAAATACTTCCATGTACAGGATTTTATCACAATTGAGAAATGCAATTCAAGGGTCCAGTGGGAGCAGTACCAACATAATCATAAGGATAACGTGGAAACACAAAAAGATAATGTTATAGCTAGATAGGAGAGTGTGTAATCCTTCAGCCACCAAGTGTGCTAAGGAAGTCACTGAAGTGATTATGGGTTTGTAAAACTGTGAGGAAGACTGGAACTGGAGTCATTAGGTGTGAGCAAAGCACTTTTAGAAATACTTTTTTCAGTAAGAAGGTGAATCAGGAACCTTCCTATTTGTATAAACTCTCCAAAAACCAGAGCAGAATCAGAGTCCTGGGAGGGTTTGGGTCAGAGGGACCTTAAAGATCATCTCTTTCCAACTCCCTGCCTTGGGCAGGGACACTTGGCACTAGACTAGGCTGCTCAGAGCCCAGCCCAACCTGCCCTTAAACACCTCCAGAGAACTCAGAAAAAGCACTCCAAAAGGGACAATAATAATACACAGAAAAGACATCAGAACCATACTCAGACTGAAACAAGCAGAGGCAAAAGTTTACAGAAAAATAAGGCTCCAGGCTTCCAGCATTCATTAGCACCAAGTTTTTGTGAGCTCCCTTCCCCTTGATCCTAGCTAAAATTGGGGTTTCTAGCCTGCGAAACAGCACTGACAGGAGCTGCAGGTGCTGGCTACCTGAAGATGAGGTCTGTAGCCTGTGCTAACCAGTCACAGACTCTGCTCTGTGCTGGTTTTACTGACGACAGTAATACCTCAAGTTGTAACAGCAGCTCGGAGGGAGCAGCATAATTGATAGGCCTGAAGAGTGCAGGTAAGTAGGAGGATTGTATTTATATCCCTGGCATGAAACCCAAAGGGAACCAGGCTATTGCACACTGGCTAAAGTGCTTGAAAATTGCCACCGATTCCTTTTTGTGTCAAGTTCTTCAGAGATTTAGTTCACCCCTCCATAGAATCCCACTTAATGCCTCCACAATTCATGTTTAACCATTATCACTAGCAACCTGCTCATAAATGCTTCTTCCTTGTTAGATTCCACAACCAGGAATCAAGGGGAGATGATGCTGCTGTTTCCTAATACAAAGGAAGGAGCGACGACATTCCACAGCGCAGCCCATAAAATCCCAACTCTTCCCCACTTTTTCACCAGCCTGGTTAACGGAAGAAATTTGATATTTTTGTACCTTGAAATGACTAACCTTCTTAGGCTTAGGAGAATAAATTAAAGTTGAGCCAAAGTATGCCTCAGCTGCAGCAATGGGCAGATTGATTTGCTTTCCATCTGGGAGATTAAATTCCACTGCCAAAAAAATGGCACCAGCATAATTAGCTGTCAGTCAAGTCGCAAAGAGACAGACTATGTGGGATAATTGAAAGCCCTGCAGCTTCTCATTACATACAACAGTAGTCCTATTTGCAAATTTCCACCTTGAGGAGGTTCTCCCAACATGGTCAGGATTGTACTCATTCCTCCTGGCACATTCTTGTGAAGTGAAACAGGAGTGTTGTGCAGGGATGGATTAATTTTAAGTAACTCGCTTAACCTAAGTTGGTTATAATATATTTGTCAACAGCCCCTGACAGCTCCACTAGATTTTAATTGCAAACAAATCCAAACAGCTAGAAGGAAATGGTACATCTTCCACTCTGGTTACACCCAGGAGACACCTTTACAGGCATAAAAACCACCTCCCTCCCTTTGCCTTTTTTTTTCCCTGTGCACTGTCCCTCCCACAGGAATCCTCCTATTCAGTAAATTGTAATTCATAATGAACCCATCAGCATGTGATATTACAAACATGTACCTTTCATAAAATAATGAAGTCTCTTTTTTCCTCCCCTGTTTCCTGAGGCTCAAGCATGCTTCGATTGCTGAGTGTACAGGAAAGTTTAGAATCATAGAAGAGAATCACAGAATGGTTTGGGGGTTGGAAGGGACCTGGAAGATCACCTGGCTCCAACCCCAGCTTGGCCTTGAAAAACAAGTAGCTCTGATGATCAGTCCAAGCCTTACTGAAGGGTGTGGAGTAATCTTGGTGATGAGGCAAAAATCTTGGTGAGGAGGCAAAAAAGATTCTAAAAGTAATATGTGTTACAGCTTTCATCCTAAAACTAAATAGGGAGTACGTTAAACAGATTTTTTCCTCTGACTATAGTGGGAGTCAGCACTGCCTGCACTCTCCTTTTAGGGTGAGGTGTAATTTCTGTCCCTCTTCCCCAATAAATAAGGAGAATTGGGTCCATCACACACACCAAGCTCCCAGTTTTTAACAAGCCACAGTTACCACCAGCTCCTGCCGAATTCCTTGGCCATCCTTCCCTCCCCAGGCGGGGATGCAGCCGTGCCCCGCCTCTCAGCTGGGCGGAACCTGATCACATCTACAATAACGTGATTTACAGCAGCGGCCCGAGGTGGGAGGGGTGCGGGAGGGTTCGGGGGCTTCATCTGCTTTTGGCAGCTTCAAAGTTCTCCAGCCCAGAAAAGTTGCTGGTTCCCACAGAAGAGGGAGCCAGTGTCACACCTCCCACACGGCTGTGAGAGCTCCGAGCTAATAAAGCCCGGACTAATACACTAATAACTCTTCTTAAACCAGAGCTTTCATTATAAATGTAATTTATGTTCACCTTTAAGAGCACTGCAAACCTGAGCCCTCTCACAGGCACAGATTTGCCTCTTGCCTCCCTGCAGCACTTCCTCAACCCCGGGAGGCACTGGGGTGAGCTGGGAGCCAAACTGGGAACAGGGCAGGTGGTTCACAAAACCAGTAAAGCCAAAGTAATGAGTTTGCTGCTGTGATGTGGGAGAAGACTGGGTTGGCACAACAGAGCAAGACAGAAACTGCAGAAAATGGTGTGAAACTATTCCTGATTATTCAGGCTCCATCAGAAATATAAAGACGCCAATCTACTCCTGTGTCTAGAGGGAGCAAGTCAGGATTTAGCACACAGACAGGTCTCATGCTGGTTTATCCTCATCTATGTTAGGAATGGCAAAATTGCCCCTCTTGTCTGTGCACAATGCCCCTTTATGACTTATTAGACAGTCCTCTTTTTTTGCCTCAATTACTCACTTCAAAAGAGGGTGGAAATGGGACATTCCTAGCCCTAATACTGAATGCATGTAGTCAATAAAAAAGAAAAAACACTGAAAAATGTTTAAAGGGAGGGTGCTTAAGTTATTGCAGCCCTTGGGAGCATTAATGTATGTGCCAACAAGTTACTGTATGTGGCTTTAACATGCTTATTTATTCTGCTGTGCAATAAAACTCTCTCTTAAATAGTGCCAAAACCTGTTTGCCATGGCAACCCCTCATCACACGTGTTCCACTAGTACTTACAAGCACCTTCTTAAAGAGAAATACACAGCAGGATGAATGTCTCGTGACCTTCAGGGCATTTTACAAAGTTTTAAGCACCCAAGTAAATATTACTTTGGACTGAAATATTTATTCCAGGGTTTGTTTTTTTTTTTTTCTTTTTGAGCAATATTAAGCAGTCAAGCAAAGCTTGTTCCTTGCTCACTTGTCTCCAAGTGGAGCTCTAATGACTTGGACAAAGCACAGAGCCTGGTTTTTACCTGGCAGGGCTCAGGTGCTGTCAGCTGGCTGGGGAAGCATGGTAGGGATCAGCTGATCTTCTATAGTTTCAAGTGCACTGCAGCTGTTCCTGGTGTAATTAGCCATACTTTGTACTGTCAGGAACAAAATAGATGTTTTCCCCCCTCCTATCCACACAAATGTTTGCTCAGTGTAGCCACTGGCCTGGAATCCAAGCATGCACATGTCCATAATAAAGCCACTAACACTTCCAGTCCTGCAGGTGCCCAGGAAAGGGTCAGTCCTGCTTTCTTTTACCACTGTTTAATTTACTGCTGTGCCTGAACAAAACTGGCAAGACCAGCTCATTTCCCACATCACTGGGCAACACATCCATGGACCACTGCAGGAAACTGCATGGGGTAGGTCTGGGTTATCCTGCTGAGCCACCCTTCCATGGCAGGAGGCTGCAGTGTGGGAATCTCCGAAGGAAACCAGGATCCTTGGAGGGATCTCCTTGCCCTGTTCACTGTCCAGCTGCCACCTCTCAGATGGAGACAGCACTAAACAGAGGAGGCTCCTCAGCCTTTCCAGATACAAATTCCCAGTGACTCCACAAGCAAAACCTGATTGATAGTGGCCTTTTTGATCATCATTAGCTGTTTGTCCTGTTGTCACAAGCAGGACCAGTGGAAGGAGCAGCCAGACAGGTTCTGCCCAGGGAGTGGGGCTGCCCCCATGAAGGTTTAGTTGCCAGGAGTTACCCTGCCTGCCCTTCCCTCCTCCCTTCCTTCTCACCAGCTTCTCTTCGTGGGGTTCCCACTCCTTTCCTTCCCTTTTCATTTCAAACATAATTTAATGTTTCCCAAACCCACCACAGGACTGTACAGGATGATGGAGCACCTTTATTCCCCAGGTCTGGAGAGGGGGCTGGCCCAGCAAGCTCAGTGAGCTGAGCCCATCAGAAATGGCTGCTGGGACCTCGCCAAGCGCCACTCCCCAACAGCTACAAGGGCTCTGCACAACAGAAGGTCCTGAAAAGCCCCCAGAGACCCCAGAAAGGATTCCCAGTGCCCTCCATCCTGGAGGTGGTACTGCCCAGATGTGATTTCATGCTTGGGGCATCCCTAAGGGCATGTTCACTTCACTGAATTCTGCTAATAAGATTGCTAAGGGGAAAAACAAGAGATATTTTAGTCCTATGGCATCATATAGAACCACAGACTCTTTTGTGTTTGAATAAAAATATAAGGTGAACAAGTCCAACTATTAACCCAACACTGCCAAGCCCACCACTAAATATCATGACTTTTTGGACAATGAAGTTCAGTTTAATCTTTAGAGAAAGAAATCCATGAACATTATCAGCCTCTCCTCCGTGCACTTTCCTCAGAGCTGACAAACTTTGCCCACCTAAACTCCCTGTCCCAGGCCCTGCTGTGTGGAGGGAAAGGGCTGGTCCCAGCAAGGCACAGGAACATTACCAGATATGGCTGTACAGACATTCCTTCTTGTAGCCAGCTCCAGGGAAATGCTCCCTCCAGCACCCGGGAAAGAAACCCTAGAAAGCACCAGAAAACAGTTGTTTTAAAAATAAATAGATGTATATAAAGCAAGGAAGGAAAACAGTGTATTCTTAATGCTCCATTATTAACGGTGCTCAGGAAGGGATTTTCTGCTTTGCTGGAGCATGTAACAGGCTTAAATAAGAATCCCTATCAGAATATGATTTTGTAATTATGCAGATGGAATTTTGTTCTTGTAATGACAACATAAACACTCACAAGCTGCATTGTTTACACATTTCTGTAAATGGCAGGGATGTCTCTCAGGTTGCACTTCCATGAAGGCCACAAGCGTGTCACCCTGACAAACCACAAATCATTTAAGACTCCAGGCATTTAATAGTGTTGTCCTGTTGGTTTTAGTCAGGCTTTCAGCTACTGGGTCCTGGCAGGATTCCTGAAGCACTTATGCCAGGCAGAAAGCTGATTTCCCAGCCCTATGTTATTAATTAACCATTTCAACACCAACTCAGGTGCATCCTTTAATGCTCAGTGAAGCCTCTAGAGAGCCAACCATCCTGAGGGCTGTTTAGAAATGTTTCAGTTTTACTCTTCATCTCCCAAAACAGCAATACCATGCATAGAAAAAAAATAAATCATAGAATGATTTGGGTTGGAAAGGACCTTAAAGATGTCCTATTCCACACCATGCCATGAGCAGGGACCCATTCCACAATCCCAGGTTGCTCCAAGCCCTGTCTAACCTGGCCTTGAACAATTCCAGGGATGGGGCAGCCACAGCTTCTCTGGGCACCCTGTGCCAGGGCCTCCCCACCCTCATGCTGAGGATATACCCTCTTTTCCTTCTGAATTTTCTCAGTGACTAACACAGAATATAAACACAACACTTGCACGCCTGCAGCTGTGACAGGACATAACTCAAAAATTCCAAATGTACAGAAATAAAAATCTAACAGCTCCATACAGTAAGTGATTCCTTCTGGTAAACTGTGACCCACTTCGATGCTATCACAGCAAATATGTATTTTACTGCTCTGGCAGTGGGATCGATCCCTTCCACAGTAAGTGTTTAAACAGATACATGCTTTGCTGGAGAACTGCTTTTGGATCAACTCCATGAGAACTCAAATTTGTGCTGAAATGTCTAATTATGAACACTTCTGTCATGTCTTACAGCTTCCTAAATCCCAACTGGAAAATATCTTTATTTTATACTGGTGTCATCAGTTTAGACAAACATATAAAGTTCCATTTATTGAGCTGCAGTTTTGCAGTGCATTTGCAAAATTCAGAAAATATGTTAATGCGTGATTCCTCCAAAAGGCAGGCACAGAAAACACACTGCTCTACTTCTGCATGTGTTTATAATTATTTCTGTACATTACTGTGTCCAAATAGCTGTTAGAAAAAATTCCAGGCTAGTGTGGATATGTTTAGTTTTACCCCAGTGCCCATAAAGGCATGAGAAATCTCTGCTGCCTAGAGACTTCTGCAAGTCTCCTTCTAGCTGGAATCAAATATCAGGAATGATACCTATTACTGCATCCCCTTTGCCTATCCCACTATAACTTGGAGGCAGCACAATATTTTGTGTCATTACATAGTGCTGAAAGCATGAAAATTCTCCAGGCTGATTAGCATCTTAGAATTTCTCACACAAGCACCTAATCCATTGGAAAGGACTGTTGGGTCTCAGCTGATCATTCATTTGTCTCATTGAAACACTATGACTCCGTTTTAAGAGCTTTTTTATAGACTCGTATAAAGGAGAAAGTGAACTTTTTAACATGTTTGCACTTCACTAAGTCAATACACATAAAAAGAAGTACAACTGGGGTTCCTACATGGATATACAGCCCAGAAGTGCTAAGCTGGTAAGGAGATACATCTACTAGCTAGGCAAGAGATTAACTTTATTTATTTCCTTTTCTTTATTTTGCTAACTTCTTCCTAGAGATGCAAAGGACATTCAGGAATGTGACAGCAGGATGAGTCAGATCCCAGACTCCCCAGACAGATGTCTTACCCAGTACATTCAGATGTGATTTTTTTTTCCCCTTAAATCATTTTCTTGGAATACTCTGTGTTACTCTGTGGATTGTTTTGCTGTTGCTTTTCTGTCATTTGAATGCCAAATCCAAAAGCAGAGCGGGATTCCCAGAGCACTGTCATTCCTGTCTCTGCAGAACCTCACATACAGCTCAACACACACAATCTCTGTCCCGGCCAGCTTTTCTGGGAATACTTGCCCAGTTACCTGACAGGAGGGTCACGGAGCAGTGGTGGGGATTGAGGGTCTGTTTCTCCTGCTTGAAAGCCTGGAGCACTTGTCCATCCTGCTACCTAAGTGTCTAACAATAGTTTATAAAGCTTGGTGGGGTGTTTGACCATCCCAATGCACTGGAGCATCTCCTTCTCCCCAGGATCCCTGGCTGTGGTCCAGATCATTCCCACACCAATACAAAGGTCTCAGTCATATGAGAGAGAAGATCAAGTTCTCTGCAGTGGTAGTGTTGGAGGCACTTGCCCCCCACTCTGTTGCCTGTGAAATGCCAAGACAAAGAATCTCAGCAGCTGCAAGATGCAGCAAACAAAAGAGACATGTTTTTTAAATGGAAACCATCAGCACCAATACAGTTGTCTACTGCACTTTGCCCAAGTGAATTTTTATTCCAAAACCTTCCAAATCTGAAAATTTAAAAACATTTTTTTCTGCTTAAAATGAAATTTAAAGTGGCAAGTTTTATTAAAAACTAATGTTAAAGCAAGAGCATAGCCAAGAGAATCACTGAGATGAATAATGTTATCAATTATCATTTAAACATCTACATCTTCAATAGTCATCCAAAACCTGTCAGAAGGAAGACAATCAGGATCTCCCAGCCAGATGGCTGAAACAGCACCAGCCAGCCTTTCCCGTGGACAATTGCCTCCTTCGTAGTCTAAACTGCAAAAAGTTCACATCTCTGGCAAAGTTTAAAGAAAAATGCTTGATCCTAAATTAACAACATTGCTGTAGCACCACTGATTCCTCAGTTTGCAAGAACCTGAGGGGCACCCAGGAAAGTACCAGAAGAAAGTGTGAAAAAAGAAGAAAGGAAACTAAGCAAGCTGACATTCAGACAGTCCAGCTGTATTCAGAAAAGAACCCTCACATCAGCAACACAATCAAAGTGAAAGTTGCAAGTTGTCCTGGATCCTGTTTCAGTTAAAGCCTTTCCAGGTTGAGGGAGGGGTCTTTTTGCTTTCTTGAAAAGTACACACAATAACCCAAACCCTCTGAAGGGTGGTGGAAGCCACAAAATTTCCAGCCATTGCCAAGCATCATCATCTGCTGAAAATACTGTTCTAGGTTGTTATTTGACCAAAAAGTTGAGAACATTTAAACCAGAATGAACCTCAGGCTAGAGACAATGTTTGTTAGAAACAGCCTCAAATTATATGTATAGTTGGATACTGTAATTTGAAGTTATACAACAATAATTCTTCTTGGAAGGTAATGTTCCTGGAAATGAGGGCAGACATTTATGCTGCCCTCTTTCTGACACTACATTGACAAATACACTGGCAACTCATGGTTTATTACCATGAAATGAAAGTTTAAGGGGTGAGATCTGTCAGGACGAGCAGACCTGTAGCTGCTGGATGAAGATAAATACATACAACAGAGTAAAAATGTTCATAGCTGAGTCTAAAACATGAGGGAACCCAAGTCTTTGCCCAACTTCACAGGCTTATTGCAAGTAACTTATTGTAATAGTCATGACTGACTTAAGCCAAGGGCATAACTGCTGCTTAAAGTAACCCAGAGAATTAGGCATTCCTACTTGGATAAATCTGGAGCTTCATGATGGCAGCATTTCCATTTATAAAATAGGGATGTGAACCAACTGGGCCCCACCAAACCCACTGTGCTCTCCCAACAACAGACAAGAGTTCCGGTCCCAGGCCAGTTTGCTGTGGGGGATCAGGGAAGAGCAGGGCTGGGCCCCAGGAGCTGGATGACAGACATAGTGACAGCAACCCTAACACAGCCCCCAGAGCATGTTCAAACACACCAACATCAGCTGTCGGATATAAAAAGGGGGTTGAGAGCACTGGCATGCAGAGTATTTTCTCCAAGTCTGCACCAAGCTATAGTCTTGAAGGGAAATCTTGATTTATGTTTCTATATACTCCATAATCAACATCATGACCCAGGAATTAAGGGAATCTTGAAATAATTGCAAGCTTCTTATATAACTAGGGACTTTTTCATCCCCACCCTCCAACCAAAAAAAATAAATATATATATATTAAAAAAAAAATTACTCTTCTGCTTCTACATGAACCCACAGCCTTCCCAACAACAGGCTTATTAATTTTGATCCCAAAAGGATGTGAAGAACAAAAGGACATCAAGGTCTTTGGGTGCATGAATGCAGGACAGAAAGCCATATGCAAGCAGTGTTTGAGTGTTTCCACTGTTCCCCCGACTCCCAAAATTCCCTCGAAGACCTAGTAGAGCTTATGTTATGATGGGCAATTTGACAACAATCTGAAATATGTCCTATCCAAAATACAGTCTGTGACACAAGTGGTTTAGGCAGCAAATAAAATGTTTGCCCATGTGTTACGGTACTATGTGGAGTACCATAAAATGAGATTTTGAAATGCTTTATAGTTTAACTTCATTACCTCACTCAGTGCCTCGTTAACTAGGTCTAATTTTAATCAGCCAGCAGTCCTAATTGAGCAGAGTTCTCTTCCAAGGGATGGTGAGAATGACATCACTGCCCCATCACATTTATTCAAGACTCTGCATTCCTGGAGTTCTTGTCATTCTACAGGCTTTGTTTCAGAAACCAGGAGCAGTAAGATTTTACCCAGCCCTGGTGGGTAGGGAGGTCCATTTAATCATACTTCTCACAAGAGGACTGTTGGAAATTCAAGTTTCTAAGTAAGATCACCATGACTGCTCCCATCTCACAAAAAGGTGGGAAGAGAAATTCATCCCAAAGACAGATTTTGGGGCAAAATACTCAGGCCTTTCAGTATTGAAGCATTGATTGAAAGATCTCTAATTTTCATTAGCTCTAAGAGGTAAATTTTTCAAGCAGCTCCTTACTTTTTTACCCCTTTATTAAGACAACCTATTTCCTTTTAATTAAGAAGTTAGTGGCCTTTGGGGAGATAAACAAAAGGGAAGGAGACCCCCAGCCAAGTGAACAGGATCCACCCTCTGATATGCAGTTTGTGCATGGTTAATGGATGTTGGCCATTAATATTTCTTACCCTTTTGTCTGTGTTCTCTGTAATAGAAACCCCTGTCTAGACTGAGTGGCTACTGCAAGTAATCCCAGTAATATCCAATAAAATCACTCTGAAATGTGATAGCTATAGTTATCAAGGAGCACCAGGATTAACTTGATTGATTGAACAATGGACTTCTGGTTTTTAACATGATCTATATGTATCCCCAAAAAAATTCAAAAATATACATAAGGTTGTAAAACTTTCAATGCTGGGCAACTTATCATAGTCTGTATGTGTACTGACACACCCTGAAAGGAGAGGGATTAGTGCTGCTCCAAAATTAAAGGATAAATGGCAATGGTCATAAAGAAATACTTTCACTTAACCAACTTCTGCAAGGACAGGACACATCACCCTCTCACTGACAGCCAGCAAACAAAAACATAGATACTCAATCTTTGCTTGAAATATTGCAAAAGTCTTCATTTGTGATCCAAGTCCAACCATGAGAACCACCTGCTTTCCCTACAGTGGCCTCTGAAGTGTCTCAATAAATACATTTTTCACTGAACAAGGAGAATTAGGTTCTTCCAAGAGGTATGAGAGCCCATGGAAGGCATTTGCTGAATTTACATAAGTAGCAAAATGTCTAAGCCCAGGTGTGAAGCATCACCCCCTTCTATTATGAGCCCAAGATGAGTTTTCTACTGACCTAAGTCTGCAACTGGGCATCCAGTACCTTTGCTTTGAGCTTGGTTAGTTTATGGTGGGTATGTCTGATGCTTCTGAAGACTGAATCACATCAGTGGGTCATCAGTTAGTCAGAGGTACCTGGAACCAAAACTCCTGCGCTCATTTCCAGCTCTGCTCATAGTCCTCTTTTTGAATTTGTTCAAAAACCTTGACTTCTTTGCATAGGCTGGTATGAGTCAGGAAATGAGAAGAATGTTCCTGTCTACTACAAAGGAGACAACATTCAATAATTAAATAAATGCTTAAGTTGAAGATTAATTACTTCTCAAATTAGAAAAGTATCAACTTTTAGGAAAGTTGCTCAATAAATCAGTTTAATCCAAGGAATCCCCATCTAAAGAATCACATTTTATTTCCAGAGTTCATAATCAGTTCCCAAGACACTGAAAGGGAACTATCTTGAGTTTGCAGCAGTATGCAGCTGTAGAAAGGCAACAGTATTGATACCAGGAATTTTAGTGAGGCACAATCTCTTAGGAATGGGTTTTGAATGACCTGGCAGTAAGAGGGGTTTTTTTCTCATTTGTGGTATGCCACTACACAACATGTCTGCAAAGGAATAGAAAGCTACTAACCTTAACAAATTCCTCTGATGTTCAGGGTATTTCTGCACCAGATGTGCAATGACACAAAACATTCAGGCACCATCTCACACTGCAGCAAAAAGGGAAACTTCCTTCCACGGTACCTCTGCCTTCCCTTTTATAATGCACCTGTGGATCACATTTCCCTTGGTTCCAGCATTAACATGGCAGAACAGGGGTCAGGTTTGTTTGAAAAAACAATTAAAGGAGCTCTCCCTATACTGCCAATTGTTAAGTAGCTCAGCCTTACTCACCTGGGACTGGTCTGCTGCAGCAGGGCTGCTTGTTCCCTTTGTTCCTGCAAGAAATCCAATTTGAGCAGGGCAGGGAAGGAAAGAGAATTCCAACCAAAAGTCCCCCATTCACTATTAATTTTTGTTTTTCTGGTGGAAGCATTTTTGTTGGTGCAATCTGGGGCTGTACTCTCTTCCCAACTTTGTTCCAATTCCCACCAAATACAACATTTTAAATGAGCAAGAGGTGAATACTTTCAATCCCTTCCCATCCACCAGCCACTATGGAGCTCTGGCAGTTTCTTAGAGGAGGATATGGTCCATGTCTAGCAAAACATGGATAAAGAGCTCCCTTTGCTGACCTGACATTGAACCTTTCCCTGGGCTGTTCTCAGTGCAGGAAAATATTTATTTTATTACAGCCCTGCAGAACTCATCCCAGTCCAGGCACTCAGATTAAGACCAAATGTGTCGAGCTTGCATTAGGTGAAGTTATGAGATCTGTATTTAGGATTTTATCTTTTTTGTAGATGCTGGTGGTGCTGAAAGGGCACAGAATGGAAGAATTGCAATAATTGCAGTGCTTGTGGCTGCATGCGGGTTCTGTTGGGGACTTCATAAAGGGGATAGCCCTACCCTGTGGCAAATGTTGTTTTCAAAGTCTTATGTAACACGAGTCTCCCTGAATCCTAAGAAATTCCTTTTACAAGGAAATTCACAAGGCTCTCCTGGCTGGCTGAGCAACATCAACCCCTCGAGTCTCAGCTTACGTCAGCTCCCTGCACATCACAGACATCTCCAGAGCCACTTTAGCAGCACCACCAACCACCCCAACACCAGCAGGGAGATGGAGGGGGAACCTCTCCCTGGCCAAAATGGAAAGGTGTCAAAGTGGGGAGAGGTCACAGGGCACACGTGTCTGTGGGCACAACCTAAATCTGATCCTGGGAATCCTGCAACAGGAGAGAATGGACCATCTGACCTGCACTGAGACAGAACTCGGGTGTACATGCAGACACCAATGAACCACACTCATTTATTTCTGATTTTCACTGCATTAATAGCTATTGCAATAGTAGTGAGAGAACTGAAATCTCGTGGGGTTAGACACTGATGAAACCATTAAGGAGTTTTCTCACCAAAATTTCTAAGTAATCCATGTTCTCATAGTAACAGCAAAATCCCTGTTTAAAATATAATTGCAAATATCCTGTTTCTTTTTATTGCTGAGTTGATATATCAGACCTGGGATATGAGATATATGATATTTCCATTACAACCATAATGTCTCCTTGGGACCTATATGGTGTCACTGTGTATTACCGGACTTCAAGAATGATCCTGAATACAAGGATTTTATTTACTAAAATATCACATATACCAGTTCCTGATCCATCTATTGTAATACAAAGAAAATGAAAACTAATGAGAAATAAATGCTAATTCCGGTATTTTAAAGCCCAAGTGTAAATTTCCACCTTTAGAAAACATGGTAGGGAAAAAGAGAGGGGGAGAAAAAGTGTGAAATCATAAGTTCTTTTATCTGATCACAAGAGAAATGCCAAATTAATAGCATGAGGGTTTATTAGTGTCTCTGGGCTTGTTTCTGAGACTGTGTGAAAGGAGCCTTTATAAAGGAGGCTTTATTTGATGACGCCCCCCAGTTCTCACACAATTTTCCAGAAGTGTAACAATAGATCACTAATACAGAAACTGAGATCTGCCACGGTATTATCTGTCCATCTATTCAAAAGCAGCTTGAGAGGCAAGGAAGGGTGGTGAGGTGCAGATGTTATCAATTAGCCAAAGAAGTTAACAAAACAACTTCAAACCGCAACAGTTGTTCCAGCTGAGAGGGCTGAGGTTTGAAGTGGGTATTGAGCTGTTGCTGTGTGCTCACTGCTTTTGTATGTGCTGATAGGAAACCAGTCAGACCACAGCTGTGAAATCCCAGCTTTGGAAACCAGATCCTCACTTTCAAATCCGAGGGGCAGCAGACAAGGCTTGTATTGCAAAGGATGCACAGTCCTAAGGTAAAAGTCACAGCTAAAACACGGCAGTGCTTGTAAAATGGTTATTGATGAACAGAGTGACAGAGAGACAAAAGTAAACCCACTTCTGTCATAGCAAAAGCAGCAGTGACAAGAAGGTCATGTAAATTGCTATTAAAAAAAATCCTTCAAATCATGACATGTAGGCAAATGTCTGGATAAGGATGACCAAGTCTACAAATGAAGAGGAAATGTGCTTGTTCCATGCCCTGAAACACCACCAAGTGAGGTGCAATTGCACAAAGTACACAGATATTTACAAACAGTGCTTCATCTCTGGACCATGCTGAACCCTCGGCACCATCTACTGATCACCTGCTAGAACGTCCAAACTCTGGCAGAAGGAAAATCAGGGATTTGTATTTCCTACTGACAAAAATTAACAGATGTCCAGAGCACAGGAGGGCCAAGAACCTTCCTTCCCCAGGGCAGGACTCCCAGCCTGTGTCTCTCTATGGGTTATTACCCCCAAACAAACGTGGTGCTGAAATCCAGCCTGCAGACGCTCCCAGGTGCCCTGAAGTGGGCAGCAACCAAAGGAACTGCAGGTTCCAGAGCTGCCTGGGGACACTGCAGGATGGAAGGGCAGTGTTTGAACAGGCAGTGATGCTTTCTGTGGAACTTCCATGGCCTGAGCAGAAGCTGCTCATCACCTCTGCAAGTAACATTCATCCAGATGGTGTTTCTCACCTACTTCTGCAAAAGTCAAAGCAGAGTCTAACAAACAAGTAAGCTCAAGATAAATACAGCTTTCCTGCAGAGTCACGATGTCTTGATTATGACAAGCCTCCTGGGGATGTTCTTGGCCCAAAATCTTGGGTGGGAGACAAACACACAGCAGTGGTGTTCAGCCAATACGGCTCTGTGGTGACAAGACCAAATGCAGAGCAAACCAGGGAGAGAGAACCAGGGTTACATGGTGTAAAGCAATAGGAGGCCAGAGCAACCAAGGGGAGCTGAGTGATTGATCTTACAACAGTTAATTAAAAAATCAGTGTGATTCAGAAGAGTGCAGCCAGAGGTTTATAAGGCAGTGTGCTGTGGAGGGCGTGTGTTGGCATGGTTTAAAAGAAATAACAGCAAGAAATACAACATTCTCTAATCCTGAAGTGACAAGAGAGAAACAATAAAAAGCTGTTGTACCTGCAGTTTGTCAGTGAACTCTACGAATGGGAGTGAAAGACTTTGTTTCATTGCCTTGGAGCACAGAGCCATCCCGTTGTTTCCATGAGTCCTGCACGGAATGGCCACTAGCCCAGAGCTGCAGCCACCCCTGGGGTGTCGCTGGGGCTGCATCTGAGTCAAGCACTGCCTTCCCTGACTGAACTGGCACGTTGCAGCTGCTGGTTGCACCAGCAGACAGGCGATTTGAATGAGGTCTGAGTCACACAGCCGTGGCATCTGGTGCACCAGTCCTTGCAGAAAAAAGGGCTGAGAGGCCTCCTGGGCCGTCCAGCCTTGTCTCCTGCTATCACAGGCACCGTGTTGTATAATCCCCTTCATAAACAGCAGCAGCTGTGGGAGAAAGGCCTGGAATGACTGAGGATGCTGAAAGTGAGGTGTCACAGGGTCCTGAGTCAGGGGGATTGGGAGTATGTGAGGAATGCAGCTATGTGCCGTTCAGAAGAGCAACGTAGTATTTTATTAACGAAGCTGGAAAGTCATGTATCCAGGGAAACACCCAAGACCTTAATTATGCCAGAGAGGCATCAGGGTAATGCAGTACTTACTTTCTACTTCTGGCCTTGAGTTCAGAGAATTATTTTCTTCTGTTTCAACATTTGGTTGAGCACAACATGCCAGCAGGGGAGGAAAAAAAACTGGTTTCCATTCCTGTGAGTACTGTGTCTGGTTTAAATCATGAGAGAAGGAGACTTCTAATGAGGCTGATTCATATAATGATGTATTTTACAAGCTATTCTTAGCAGATTCACTGCAATATGTCATTCTTTATGTACCATGAGAGATATATGAACACACGAGCTTACGAAGGGTGGGGAAGTCTCTGAATAACTGGCCAGTTTTGCACCTCATGTGCTGGAGAAGGGGAAGTTCACACAGACTATTGCTTCCAAACCCTTCAGACCACAGGTCAGCTGTGAACTCCGCTCCAATAAATCCCAACATTACAAGACTTGTGTCTTAAAACTTATTTCCAAGGAAGTGTCTCATTTTATTGCAACACGAATAGGAGACTCTAAGGTAATATTTGCTTTGGTTTACATTTCATAAAAAAAGAAGACTATAATTTCATGGAGGCTCTAACAGAAATTCCTCTTTCCATCCAAGCGGAAGAAATCACGTTCAGGACCTTTCCCCAAGGGCTCAAGGAAAGCACATTAACATGGCAACTCCCACTTTGCTCTATTTGTGAGTTACCCTTGCAGGAGGATGAGGTTGGAATTGAGACAAGCTATAAGTGGACTAAGAGGCCAAAGCCTGTGACATTAAGGGGTAGGCAAAGATGCTGAGAGGATAATCCCAAAGATGCAGCTCTTCAGCTGATGAAAATCAGAAGAGATAGTCACTGAGACTCTCATCTAGACAGAAGATAATTGCAAGGGCTGTGAGCACAAGGGTGCAGTGGTTGCTCCAGCTCTGTCTGTCACCCTGCCACTGCTGACCTTCCCAGCACTGTGTTTTAAGATGCTAGAGGAGGGGCTGAGGCCTTTTTAATGAACTGAAAGGATGAGCAGGAGGCCTGTCCAGACCAGCAGTGGGAAGAGAAAGGACACGTGCAGCGAGCCTGGGGGAAGCGGAGCCGCAGCCTGTTGCACGCACAGGAGCCCTGGAGCACAGGTGGCCCCAGGAACTCTCCACACTGAGCCTGAAGCAGCTCTGGCCAGCTGGGACAGTGCCACTGCCACTGCCACTGCCACACCAGCGCCCAGCCCTGCCCCGTGCCTGCCTGGGGAGCCCAGGACACTCAGACAGGTGAGTGGCTCCTGGCCTGGACCTTCTCCTGGCCAGCCCCGTGTGCTGCTCCCAGGGCTCTGCTCCAGCCCGTCCCTCAGCACCCCTGGAGCAGCCTGAGTTCTGGCATGGGGACCTGGCTCTGTACCCTCGCTGGGCTGCCAATGGACCTCCTCTTTTCAGCCCGAGGGGCCACCAGAGAGTGATCCAGGCTGCTGCCAACTCCGTCTGCCGGGGAGCAGGTCCAGATCATGGCTGTTCTCTGCTGCTCGCCTGCAGACCAGCCCTCCTGGATTTCTTCAGGGCAGGCTGCCCTTACTTACTTATTTTCTTAATTTTTTGTGGCCTCATCGATGACTTTATCATAACACCAGAGTCAGCCACCAGCTGCTGCCTATTCCCACGGTATAACCTGCCCCTTCACTGTCTTTTCTTAAATGTAATACGTGGTACATTTGTGTCTGGTACTTTCTCTTGTTTCTGCAATTGAAATTTTATCTGTTCATGGAGTGCCCGAAATTCTGCAGAGACACTTGGCATGAATACTCATTTCATTGCTGAAAGCCAATACTGCTTTAACAGATGCAGTAAAAATGTGAGAATCTAAAGTTCACTTTTCTGCTTTAACTGCCCCAGATGAAAGAAGTCCACTCCACACAGCTGAATGCCTGTCTCGCGTGCTGGCCCATGAGCTTTAAAGGTGTTCTGGCAGTTTTCAGTCCTCTGTGTTGCTGGAGTACTTTTGTCCAGATCCTCAGCTGGAGGAGATGGATGCAGCTATGCTGCAGCCAGCAGAGCTATGCTGATTTATACCCCCAGGCATACTTTTTTATGTGTAGATATCCTTAGAAAGTAATCACCAGGCTCCCTCAAGCTGATTCCTCATGACTTGCAACTGCAGTTTCAAAGCAGTGCTATTCCTGAAGCCTGGGTACCCCTCCCACACTGTGTAGGAATCTGTCCAAGGCACGAAGGAATCCCGACCCTCACCCGTGGCAAATTCCCAGCCTCTACACAAAGTATCCTTAGACATGCTTGACTGTATAGTTATTGTATTGCCTTGCACAATTTCAAACATTTCATGACACAAAAACCTCCAGACCAAGCTGTCAAATTATTTGCATTGCGATAATTTAAAAAATACAAAATCTGTAATTTCTTCACCTCAGGGAAATGAAACCAGAACGAGCCAAAGCTTTAGCACTGCACACCATGTCTATACCCCACATCTTTAGATTCTCTTTCAAAATCACTTCTGCCATGTGAGTTAGACCAGTGCAGACCAGTTCCCTTCTGCATTTGCAGCAGTCAAACACCCTGTGGAGATGTTGGGCTCTGTTTAGTGTACAGAACTCACAGCCCTGAGTTACAGGGCTATCTCCATCCAGCAGTACAGCCCCTCTGTTCTCTGCCGACCTTGCAGGTTTGTCACCATTTGAAAACAATTATTTTCCCCTGACTTGGCATTTCTGGCTCCTACCCAACTCCTTGCAGGCACTTTGGGATTTACAGTTAGAGCTCCTCAAAGGAACAGTATCTTGAAATTTGAAATTATATCCAAAAGGCTAAAACCTATATTTCAGCTGAATGTGGCTTTCCCTGCCAGAATTGCTTCATATGGATCTAGCCAATCCATTTCCCTGCAATGCAGGGGTTGCAGGAATACCTAAGGGCTGGGGCAGAGGGAAGATTGGGCTGAGTGTCTCTTACCACTGGGGACCTGACAAGAGCAGTACAATTTACTTCCCTTCTGGGATGCTTTACATACTGGACAAATGTGAATCAGATCTTCTCACTGAACGATTTTGTATGAAGAAATAACTAAAGTAATTTAGCTGGTAAGTAAAGGTAATAAATGTTTTTAATGCTTGCCAGAGAAGGAGAGAGGAAGATTCAAGAATTATGACCAGACCCAGGTACCACTGAAGCCTTTAGTTCCCAAAGAGGGAGACACTGAAACTCAAAGATCCCAGCCCTGGCAGCCTGCCTTCCACCAGGCACCATGGGGCTGCTTTGCCAATGGGAGCACAAGGAATGGGAGCTCAGCATAAAATTACCTCAGCTGTACCTGTCCTCCAGACTGTAATCAGGATCTTGACATCCTTGCATGCTGTATGGTGTTAAAAATGGTCGTGTGTAGCCCAGTGGACATCTGTATCCCAACTTTCCTGGCTAGTGTCTAACTGTAGGGAAGCCCAAGCAAGCCTCTAATTTTGAATAGGGGGAACTGTTTGTGTAGCAAAAGTGAGATTCCAGACTTGGAATTGGTGCCATTTCCCTAGCCAAAACTTTCCAGGACTTGGCTTCAAAGGTGACTATTTGATAGATAAAAATAGAAATAAAATTATGTCAGTGTTTATCTTGCAGTCACCTCTTACTCAGTGTAGTCATGACATCTTTGAATCACTCCTCACAAACACACTAGCAACAACAACAATAACAAAAACTACAAAAAAATTCCATGTTTCTGGTGTACAGAACTTCTTTCCTAGGGTAAGGCCTCTAGCACTTCATGCTGTTCTCAGTTTTTATAGCTGTGGAAGGAAAGATGTTAAGCAAGATTTGGAATGTGTGCTTTGATCACTAGTTATGTCATACACTAGCATGTGCCAAGTGGAACTTTCTACAGTCTTCTTAGAAACACCCTTGCACAGATCCCAGAAAGACCTGGACCTCAGCCTGGCACATTTCAGACCTGCTGATTTCTGATGTTAAAAAAAAAATAAAAAGAAGCAATGCCCCTAGCAGCACTCTGGGATGTTTTTGATGCCCAGCCTTGTCATGTAGCTTGTCCAGGGTGCAGTCAGTTGGATGGCCTTGCTCAGGACTCCCAGTGAGGCTCCTCACATTTCTGCCCCCTGTTATGACCCACTCATTTAACAGGAGGCAAACATTTCAGTCATCCTCCAAGTCTGGTTTCTGCAGTTGCAATATCTTCCTGAAGTGTTGGCTTTCAGCTGCTTGTTAATAAAACATGCAGGTGACTGTGGTAAAAGGAAGTGAACCCACACACCTTCTCACTGCCAATGAAATGTCAGCAATTTTTGGTAATGACTTCAGCACAACACAGATGAACTGAATGGTCAGTGTGATTTGGGTCATTGTGACAGTGAGGGTCATGCATGGTCTGGAATAGAAAATGGTACTTGACCAGAGAGGGTAACAGGAAACAGAATAAATGAAATAAATTAGTATCCCCTCTGCATTTAAAAAGGATTTTCAAGGCTCTGCCATTGGATGCATTTATTCATTTGCAATTAAATGAGCCTTTTCTCTCTCCATTAACAAAAATAAAACATCCTTGTAGCTGTTACAGAAAAAAAAAACATATATCAAGCTCACCTTTAAATAGGTATTTAACAGTCTATATTACATTACAACAGGTGGCCACGAGGAGGAAAGCTGGGACTACTGAACTATAACCTTCATGCTGCTCTACAGCTGTCAGGGGAACATGATCTGGGAAAATACTCACTGAGCAAAATTGGCCAGAGAGAGGGGCTGATAAAGTCGACACCTCTGCCTTCTGCAGGACACTCAGAGGTACCCAAGCAGGTACATCAAATGGAGCTGAGCCTGCCTGTTTTACAAAAAAAGCATCCTGCACTACTTGGCCATACTTCATCCTGGAGAACAATTCCTATCATTCCTTCTGGTTATTTCTCCACATATCAATGCCCAAATGATCTCCCTGGAAAGCATTCCTCACAGGGAGTGCCATCCTGCCAGGACCCTGCCAGGACCCTGCCAGTGCTACCTGCATGAACTGAGCCTATGGAAGTGTCTGCAGTTCCTTGGGATTCCTTTCCCATGTGAGAAACTGTAAAGAAAAACTGTTAGTAAATTCTGTTTATAAGTGGTTAAATCTGTTTCGTTAAAGAAAAGTGAAACCACAAGCAGGATAAGAGGGTCAGAGGAAAATTCCTAACCCTGGAATCCAATGCACTTTAGAATAAAATATGATAAATTTGCTTGGTGAGTGACAGCAGCACTTGGTAGGAATGCAGTTGTAGCCCATCATTTATCAGAGCTGTGCCTCACATCTTTATCAGACAGATTTCTTAGCAGAGCTTGGCTACATCAGCATTTGAAAAGGTCCAGTAAAAATGCAAAGTTTGTCCTTACCTGCCTTTGCCCTCCATGCAGTCCCTTGGTTTGCACTGGATTCCTGACACTCTTGCCCCTTGCAGACCAGAGCTCCATTAGCACAAGTTTTAGGTGACACTCAGATTGCTTTCGACACCCAGAGTGCTTAATTCTTCAGGCTGTCTGGAATATATTGGCATCAGTGGTGAATAATCCCTCCCAAGTCATCACATCAGGCCTGTTTTAGTAAATCTTTCCACTTATTAAGAACAAATTTAAACCATCTAAATATGCTTATGTAAGGAGTTCCTTTAAAAATAGTTCGTAAATTTAGGAGCCAGCATAACTGAAAAAATACAATAAAAAAGAAAAAAGTCAGTGACATACTTCAGCCCAGTTTAAACTCAGCTGAATCCTCCCATCTTTTACAAAGCAAACAGGAGGTTTTGCATAAAAGCAGCCAGCAAAGTCATGCTGGTGTTAAGACATTCTTTCTGAAATGCAAGGCAACACTTCATCTGCTTTATGAGCCCAGGGCCGAGCTGGTATCTACATTCCTGAACACACAGCCAGGATTTAGAGAGGTACATATGCAGACCAGTGACTCCCCAGCTCTGGAGGAGTGGAGAGGGTGTCCCCTGGACCCAGCTGAGCACTCAAGCTTCTTGCATGAATCTTTGGGAGAAAGAAGTCAGGGGAGCAGTTGCTCGGAATAAGCTGCAGGCTGTTCATGGCAGCCCCAGGGAGCAGTGCTCTGTGTGCCAAGCTCTTAGCCAAGCTCTGGGGCCAGGATACTGTAATGTTGGCTAAGAGAAATCAGCAACACTCAGGAGAGTTACTGACAGATCTTGGTTGGAGCTGTATTTCACTGAAAGCCAGACTTCCTGCAGGAGCATCCCTCTCTGCATCCTGCAGGGCCTCCTGCCCCTGCAAACACGGCAGCCACTGCCTGGCAAGGGGACCTTGCCATGCAGCCACAGAACAGCTTGTGCAGGAAGAGACCTCAATGCTCATCCCAACCCTCTGCTATGGGTAGGGGCACCTTCTACTATCCCAGGTTGCTCCAAGCTACATCCAACCTGGCCTTAAACCCTTCCAGGGGTCAGGCATCCACAGCTTCTCTGGGCAACCTTCTCCTTTCCCTCCCTTCTGACATGAGGCACTGCCCTTTGACTGCTGCTGAGACCTACCCTCCTTTGTGGGTGTGCAGGAGGAGGTGCAGGTCCAGCCCCAGGTACTCTTTTCCCTGAGTGTGTACAGGAAAATGGCAGTGGTTTGGTCAGTGTGTTCTTAAATCGATGATCCTATTAAAAAAACAGACTGCCAGTGGATGGAGAATTCATTGGTATTGCAGGACTGTCTTTTAAAGATGCTCCCCAGGGCTGACTTGAAGCTTCTGCTTGACAGGTGTATGTAATGTACCAGGATCCAGGGAGAAATCCTGTCTTGTCAATTCAGCTGAAATGAGGCAAGGAAGAGAAAGGCCAGAGTCGGCAGGTTCATGTGTGGGTTAATTTACAGCATCTCTAAGTGTCTGCCAGTTCAGTACTTGGAAATCCTGACACATTCTGGGAGATTGTATGAATTATAAATTCCCACTAATGGCCTCACACATATGGATGTTTCAATAGTAGTTCCTTATTTTTCCTTTTCTGTGGAACAAAAAAGACAAAAGGAGTTGCAGCACTTTCCAGAGTGATGCATTGCCTGATTGTGGCAGTACTTCCCTGTGCCAGAAAGAATTGTATTTATCATTCAGGAAGGTAATCTCCTACACTTCCAATATAAGTAAATCTAAAGCATTTTGCTCTGATTTTTATTCGGGCAGATTTATGCCTTGGATAAACCCCACTTCCAAATGTACAACCAATATTTAAGCAAGTCTAAAAAAAATCTAATTTTAATAAATACATAGTTTGGAGTCTGAAAAGATCTTGCCTTTTTGCACCAAAATGTATAAACAGCAACTATATGCCTCACAACATTTCCACTGAAAGCAAGCATAATTACACTGCCTGAGGTGCAATCCCAGTAGAAAAATGTGTTTGTACAGCATGGAAAATGTACTGATATCCAGAGAAGATTATGGTACCTTGCTGCCACACTGGCCCTTTGGTTTAACAGCAGCAGTTCTGTTGCAGAACACTGAGATTCCATCTCTGATTTTCAACTGGAACCTTCTGATGGAAAGAAAATCAGAACAGATGTCTCCCTAAGGAGAATGTCTTTAAAGTGACAGAGGGCAGGTTAGATTAAATATTAGGAAGATATTCTTCCCTGTGAGGTGGTGAAACAGTGGCACAGGTTGCCCAGAGAAGCTGTGGATGCCCCATCCCCTGAAATGTTCAAGGCCAGGTCGGATGTGGCTTGGAGCAATTTCAACGACCTATGTATTTGATGCAAGGGAGGTTAATATTTTAATCAATAGTTTCCTTTGAAAATATCCTCCACAACCCTTTGACTACATGTTAAATTATTCCCCAACTTTTCTATATTCACATAACCCCAGATGCTCTGTATTAATTACATTTGAAAAGTTGTCCACGCACAAGCTTCTGATACCATGGCTGTTCTGGAACCCAGTCACAGCCCCAGCAGCACACATCAAGCTCAGCACATTTATTGTTGCTGCCTGTGATCTTCTGGTGCTGCAGTGCAGGGGACAGATGTGACAGAATAAATCCAGTTTCTGTTTCACCCCTGGAGGTACATCCCTCCTCTGGATTTCCTCCTGCCAGCCCCAGCCTCCACAAGGCTGTTGTAAGGGAGCACAACTCAGGAAATCTTTCCTATGCTGAACTGTGTGACTTCAGGATCCATTTCTTTGTAACAGCCCCTCTTGCTGTGACTGCATCAGTAAGCTGTGATAACAGCTCTGCTCTCCAGGGCCACATTAAGCTGCTTCAGGGCAGACTTTTTTATGTCCTTTTTCTCATGCCATTACGCACAGGCTTCATGTCCAAGAAAATCATCTGTCACTTCCAGTTCCTGCAGCATTATTCTGACAAAAATCAGTCACTACGAAAGTCCTTGATGTCAGAGGTTTCATGAAAGCAAAGTAATAAATTTTGCAGCAGTCGGCTTGTCTTCAGAGTCCTGGTGGTTTTGCCAGAAATCTCACTAACTCCTTCAACACTGATTTGTCAAAGGAATTTTGTTTGCTGGAGTTTCTCTGTTCTTCCACTGTTTTTACTTTTCCCCTCCCCTTTCTCCCTTTTCCTTTTATTTTCTTCCCAAGGAAATGGGGGCAAACACAAGTGAGATATTGTACCATCTTGATCACTGCACCATCTGCAAATGGTTTCGTTCTTCTGACAATTTCACATGCAACCTTATAAAAAGACCTGGCTCACTTAAGCTGAGAACTTCAAAGATGTACAAAGCTGTGTTGGACCAGTCTGTGCTGGTGGAGCAGTTGATAAGAGGCTGTGTTTGATTTCTGTGAGAATCTCTCTCTGTATCAAATGGCTAATGGGTGAGAAAACATTTCTTCCAGTTGTAGAGCTCAATCCCTCTTCAAAATGATGGCAGAGAAAAGAATTAGTGGCCAAGGGAGGCTAAGCAGCCCTACAAGTAAGGAACCTCTGAATTTCCCCCTCCATTCTACAGAGAAGGCCATGAAAGGTTAGAGCTGATGATCTTGGCGATCTTTTCTAACCTCAATGATTCTTTGAAAGCTTCTGGCATCCTTGCAAATGTTTCAGTTGGCTTTAATGTTGTCCTTTTCTCCTGTTAGTAATTCCTCTGTGCCAGCAGTTTTGTCAAGAGCACAGTGCCCATCTTTCCCCAAACCCTTTTTTCCTTTGTCTGGGGCAGTGGGCAGCACTGAGGTGAAGCAGCAAAGTCTGACTGATCCTGCCTGTCCTTCCACAGCTCCATCCCATTGATTCTAACTAGCTCTGCCATGTACTCACCTCTCCCAGCTCCCATTAAAAATTCCTGGGCTTTGGGGACACTCAGAACTTACAGCCCTGTGCTTGGTCTGTCCTGCTTCCCTGGAGTCCATGGTTCAACACAAACCCTTTGTACCTGACAGAGGGTAAATGAAAATGAGTAATTTTTGCCTCCTAAAGGCACCTTCCTGAATGTTCCAGTGGCTGTTTTCTTCACATGAACATTTTTCTATTTTCCATCTGTTAGACAAGGTCATGACATTGCATTTTGCCCTGTGGAAATTTTAAACAAAAATAAAGCTATTTTTATTTTGATTTCCAGCTTCTCTGAATATCAAGGGAAAGTGCATTAGCCCCGTTTCTTTCAAAATGACTTTTTAATAAAAACATTCATGTTTTTCCTAATACTGAAAACATGGCTTTCTGTTCTCTTGAACATTCCTTGTTTTACTTTTAAGCAGTTCTGATGAAAATTACTTTGGTTCTCTTTTACAAGAAAGCTTGCATGTAACAAGGCAGAACATTGCCTTGAAATGAAGAAAACATATCTCAGATTTTAATATTTTTATAAAAAGCCTGACTTTTCTCCCCATCTCATTGCTCATATTTTAAAAAATTATTATCAAATAGAGAGCAGAAAATCTTGAGGAGTATTACTCTTTGGCTCTGTGTCCAAATTGAAGGTTTTTAAAATTCTTCTTGGCTGTTCACAAGCCCAGAGGATTTCTTTTGATTTTTTAAGCCTCTCTAGAAAGTGCAGCCTTTTCTCTGGGGACAAGGTCTAAAAGAAACAAATCAGAGACGAGGAATTTTAGTAGTCAGTTCACTCTCTGGCTCATTCCTTTGTCTCTCTCCTGTCAAGCCACTTTGATTCTGCATCCCCCACATATCTCAGCCTTTTGAGGCATTTATAAATTATAGAAGTATTTATTATTGTGGGGAAAATATGGTCATTCACTGAACTCGTGGTGAACTTTGCACACATGCTCACTCCTTTGGTCCTGAGATTTTTTTCCTCATAGCAAGCAGCCCCCTTTGCTTTCAGTCTGCAGGCTGAGAGCTTGGCAGGTGAGCTGAGGCTCATCCTGCAGAGCCCAGAGCAAGAGCAAAATGAAGAAATGCCCACTGTATCCTACTCTTTTCTAAACTGAATCTGAAACTTCCCTTCATGTTTGTCCAGTTTGCCATATAAACACAGCAAGCACCATGTTGGTGTGTAAATCTCTGGGAAAAATTTACCCATAGTCCCACACAGCTTTATGGAGGAATTTTTGTGAGATTTTCAGTTCCTTTGTTGCTAAAATATGAATGTGTGTGAGGGTGGTGATGCCTTGGGAGGTTACCTGGAACAGAGGCTAGACTGTGTTAAAGGAATAAAGCAGGTGTTTATGAAAAGTCCTTCAAAGGTACACCTGGGGCAGCCCAAGAGCCTGGCTGTGGCTACACCCAGGATGGACAATGGGTCACGAGTTTTCACACTTTTATAAGTTTTGGTCCATTTACATTTTGGGGTTAATTGCCCAATTACAACTTCAGGTGATGCAATCCCATCCTCCCAGCCTGCTCCCCTCAATCCACTGTTGTTTGCCTGAAGCTGCAACGGTGTCCTTGGTTCTCAGGGTGGAAAAGGATTGTTTTGTCTGACTAAACTGTGAAGAGAACTTGCTAACACTTTATAGGAGGTTCAGAGTTACATGCTAATGCAGTATGGAATCTGGAAAATAGGAAAGCTAAAACTTAAGGCATCAGTGGGATGTGAAAACTTGTGAATAAAATTAAAGTGGTTTTCACTTTCTCAGGTAGTATTGAAAGAATAAGTTGGTGTGTATTGAACAGGGATCTTATCATTCCTCCACTCTCCCAACACCATTAAACAGGACAGTTCAATGGCAAAGGGTTTGGGATATTTGTGTTCACACATTTGGGGTATTTGGGTTCACACCTGGATATCCCACCTGGGACATCACCTGGGAGATTGGTAATTCTTCATCAGTGGGATCTGTTCCAGTGTTGACTGTGCAGATACAGGACCATGTCACGTTTCCTTTCATACCCTCCCGTGATACTAAAAAGAACAAAGTTCTCACCGTGTGCTGTTCTTTTGCTGCAAAGACACTTCTCAGCACAGACACTCTGGATTTGAGCTCAAGCCCCCAGAGAAGGCCACTTAATGCCCAAAAAACACCTTCAGTAGCCCCCCTAAAGACTCCTCACTTACTGTGTCTTCTATGATATCTTCCATTAACTACCAGGGACCCAAACTCTGCCTGATCACTGAGTGATCTGTTCTCCACCAGGCCAGAAAATGAATGCATTTAATAAGGATTAACCCCAGCTGGCACTAGGGAGCAATAAATATCATAGAGCCAGCATTTGTAACGCTGCAGTTATCATTGTGTCAGCATTTTTGTTATAAACCAGGGGTTGCAGTGGATTAGAACTCAGCCATAAAAATTTTCTCCAGGCTGAAACTTGGCATAAAAAAGAAATATCAGTCTATGATATTGTTTCTTAACCTTTAAAAAAAAAATCTTTTCGGTCTATTTTAAGTTGTAAAAGGAAAGACTATGAGACTCTTCTCAAATACTTTAAATCATCATCCAGGCCTCTGGGGAATGAAGACAGACTCTGGCTGTGGCTGCATTTATGGGTGAATTTTCAATGGAGGATCAGAAGTTCAGGGATTAAAGATGTTTTTTGGTATTTCTTGAAAGTCAAAAGTTTTGTCACATTATATCAAAGAGCACAATTCTTTAGCAATGGGGCTTTACAAATATTTCTTGCTCCCCTTTGGTTCAGAGAAGTGGATAATCTGAAACTACCAGGAGCTCCAAACCATATTGAGTACCCAGACCAAGCCCCAGGTCAGGGTTGTGCTCCCTCCTTGTGCCAGGCTGGGGCGGCTCAGGGGACAGACTGGGGAAGCGGAAATCAGGGTTGTTCAGATTTTATTCTGAGCTGAAACTCAAGGTTTTTATCAGAATTGTTTCCCTCTCAGAAACCAGCTGTGTGGCTGAGGGGATTGCCGTGGAAGGAGGAAATCCCAGCACCAGTGGTGTGGGGAGGAGGAGCAGGCACTGAGCTGGGCACTGAGCTGGGCACTGAGCTGGGCACTGGGATGTGCAGTGGGATGTGCAGTGGTATGTGCAGTGGGATGTGCAGTGGGATGTACAGTGGGATGTACAGTGGGATGTGCAGTGGGATGTGCAGATGTGCAGTGGGATGTGCAGTGGGATATGCAGTGGGATGTGCAGTGGGATGTACAGTGGGATGTACAGTGGGATATACAGTGGGATGTGCAGTGGGATGTGCAGTGGGATGTACAGTGGGATATACAGTGGGATGTGCAGTGGGATGTGCAGTAGGATATACAGTGGGATGTGCAGTGGGATGCCTCTCGTGGCTCTGAGCTGTTTCCCAGAGCAGATCCATCCCCCTGCTCCTCACTCCTGCTGCTGGCAGCAGCGTGGGGCTCCTGTGTCTGCACAAGCTGCTGTTTGGAGAGCAGCACAGTTTACCCTGCAGTGTACAGGCACACACTGCCAGAGAGGTCACCACTGTTTTGTGTAGACCTCAAGAGAAGAACATGAATTAATTTGTTCCCCCCAAATAACATTTTATTTTAGAAACAGGAGAGCTGGGGTGTTTTGTTTTTTTTTTTCCCCTTGTGCAGTCTGAGGTATAATATTGAGTTCCAGATTCCCTTAAGAGCTGAACTTCATCCTCCTACTAGGATGGTTTTATTTTAGTTACCAAATATTTGAGGTTAAAGTGAATAGTTCATCTTTAATGGGATTATCTCTTTCAATGTTTGCTTTCATTACAGTTTGAATTGCTCTGAGCATGAGAATCTAACCTCACCAAAAGCATATTTTTGTAATTTGATACAAACTAAATTTAACCTTTGACTCTCATCTATAAAGACGTTACTTTTTTCCACTGAAAGCAGAATGTTAGATTAAAGATCTGCCAGTTTCAATTTCCAGGTTGCTAACCTTCCTGTGATTGGGTCCTGCACGGTGGAAAGCTGTGTATTCAGTAAAGGTATTTAACGTTAGCAGTAACAGTTGAGATGGTTTCATACTTGCTACTTTTAATGCCTAGCTGGAAGTTCTCTACCGATTTTTTTACAAAGAAAATAATTTCCCTGACCTACACTGTACAGTACAGGAGAACTCTTCAGACGGAGATATTTAAAATAAAATCTTCACTTTTGAGTCACTTTACCATGTCATCATAATTCTTTTGTTAAACAAATAAATTTTATCCAAATGCTTTGGAATATTAAGGCTGTGCTTAGGAAAACTAGATATATGTTCCCTCTCCTGAGGGCTTATTTTAAATGGGATACAGAAAGGGAAACAGTGTCTCTGTATTATTCGATGTATTTCCTCCAGTAAATCATCAGGAAAAGTGGAGAGGACTGGCTTCTTTTTAGGAAAAAAAAAAACTATGTCCTTGTTGTCTGCTGGGAGAAACCTTCTAAATATGTGGAGTTTTCACTTCTGCTTTGATAAAATGAAGTGTTGAAACTTTCACTGACAAAGCTTTTCAGATATTTGTCAGGAATTTAAGGGTGGGTTCTTTAGAAAGAGCAATTAAGTGTGAGTGAAAAATTATGATGTCTCCAGTCCTGGAGGACAGATCCAAAGTGGATCAGCTGTCAGACTCCTGGGGAAGGAATGGTGCTTCCCTGCCTTTCTGCAGTAATGAGGTAAAGGGGGAAATGGCTCAGTGCATACGTCAGGATGTGGAGAGGAATGTGGGTGCATCTATTTATTTATTTAACCGGGAAAATTCACTATGAATTCTACAAAATCCTTTCACTTGATACGTTTCCCATGTCTCTGTTTATTACACTTTAAAGAAAAGTCTTTGTGTTCATACACTTACTCAAGTTGCATAGGGAAGATTGATTTAGATACAAAATTTACACTGTTAAATCTGTCCATTCTATAGAGGAAAGCAAACGAGGAAAAAAACAAAACAAACCAAAACAAAAAAGGAACCCACCTTTATTTCAGCTCTGCAATCATCAGAGAAGAACACTGCAGCTAAAATTCAAATTTCAGATTGAACACGTACTGCACTAATAAATGGTCAGCTTAGAAGCATTTCCTGTTTATACACTGTGTTAATAAGCATCCATCACCATGTCACATATACGGGATACCAAATTCAAATGTCAAACAAAATGTAAGAGGTCACACATTTTCCTTTGCTAACTAAAAGTGTAATTCATAAATATTATTGCTACCAAACTCTCCATCTACAGCACTTGTTTAGAAATATGCACATGTAATATAAATTGTGATTAAGTTAAATGGGTATATTATTTCCTGTTTTAAGGGCGAGCAGCAGCATGAATTATGTTTTACTCAATAGGCATTTCAATAAAAACCTACAGCCTAACAAGCTGCTATCATACAGTTCAGCTGCACAGACTAACATGAGAAGGGGCTTATGATCCACCACAGATATTTCAGCTCTTTCTCTGTCTGTTATTTCTGCTGATGCAGAGAAAACACATTTTCTTAGCTCAAAACCTCTTCCCATTTTTCGCTATAAAAATCAAGCTTGTTTGGTCATAGGGGGTTTCTACACGCAGAATAAATAAGATAAATATAATCAGCTAATGGCAGTTTTTTTCATTTTTACTGACTTGAGAAATGTAAAGCGGGAGGAAATCATCACTCTGTGAAAATAATCAGCAACTCTCATGTTTTGAAATCACTTGTTTTCATTTGTAGAAGTCAAACACTCAAGGGACAAAATAATGGAGAGGTTTTAGAAATTACTTGAACAGATTTTTGAAAATTGAAAATGTACTTTCAGTGTCATGTAGTCACTAGATTTTCTAGAATTTTTGGCTAGCCTGTGGTGTCTCTTTTTTCTTGGTATTGAATTTTCAGTTAATTTGAAGCATTTTAGGACCTGATTCAGAATTCTCTGGGGTCATTTCAAAGACTTGCAAAGCTGTAAGTAGAATAGACTTAAATGAATTTGAAGAAAAAAAACCAAAACTCTGCTATTATGAGTAATACTGTTACTGTTACAAAACATTCCCCCTTCAGACCCAATGAAAGATCTTGCTCACAAAGACACCAAATAAAGATATTAAAATTGAATTTAACATATAGAATTCGCCCATGTTTACCTAAAAACTGCCAGAATCCCTTTAGGTTTCTGTGTGCAATGAAAGAATAGGAGCAAAAGTACATTTTGCTTGGATTTTATGCAACGAGAGTCATTCCCACCAAGGAGCTGCAGAGCCCCAGATAAGCAGACCCAGTTACTGCTTGTCTTGAAGCACTGCATGCAAAATGTGGTTGCAAATACTGTCAAATCAAAGGCTTTTGAGGCAAATAAGAATGCCACACATTCCCAAGTTATCTACTCCTTTTTTTTAAGCTTTGGGTAAAAAAAAGGAGGTTTACCAAGTCACTGGAGTCTGGTGTTCTTTTAAAAGCTTGTAAAATAGGAGTCTGAATATTTTCTTTTATTAGGAGGACCATAGTGCATAGCAAACACAAAGAAGATTACTAAAAAGGAAGGGGTGCTAAGACCTTTAAGATACTCAGAAATGAAAATAAGTTCCATATTCTGAAAATCCTAGGAAAACAGCCATATAGGAGCACTAAATTATATTTCAGAGTTTTTACAGTAGTGTAAAATCTTTGATGTGTCTCTGTTTATGAAGTGAAGGAGACACCAAGGCAGATACTAGCAATAAGGAAAAATGCCATTCCATTTAACTATTCCAGTAATGGAAAGAGAGTCTTATTCATTAAAATTTCAGCATTAATAAATTAATTGTATAAATCTTACCCTCCCTGTTTCAGCCGCTGAATATCAGTAGTTAAAAATATAATAGAGTGAAGTTATTATCATTGATATATATTATTGGGTGATTACCTTGAAAACAAGGAAATATAGAAGAATTCCAAAATCAGTTTATAAATCGCTATGTTGAGTTTGTTTTGCTGTGGGGTTATATTCTTCAGCTTTTTCATATTCCTGACAACTTCCCAGAAGGAATTCCCAGGAGATGTGTCTGTTTTTACAGCACACCATGTGTGAGCCTGCATTGTCTTTCCATCCCGGAGTGGGAAGAGAAGCCCCATGCGGCCCAGGGAGCAGCCTCTGCCTCAGCTGCAAGGGGCAAGGCTGGGCAGAACCAGCCCTGAAGCTGTAGGAAGGATGTGGGGAAAAAGGTCTATCCAGGAAGGAAGCAGAGTGCTTGGATCCCAGGGGATCCCTGGAGCTTGTGAACCACAGCTCAGCCCAGGAGGGGATTCACAGGGAGGGGCTGGGGGAACAGGAGGCAGCAAACGCTGTCCTGCCGATGGGATGGTGCTTTTCCCCAGGGAAAAGCTCTCTCAGGGCTTAACAGGGCAGGAGTGGGGGTGCCCAGGTCAGGAACCCCTGTGTGTTCAAAGGAAAGGTTTTATGAGCAAATGTCCTTCCCTGGGCGAAGATCAAACCCTTCACAATCTTCTCTTGCAACAGACAAATGACTTAATAACCATCTGCATATTCTCCACATAAGCTTTTTAAAAATAACTGAAAGGGTTTGTAGAATTGGTGTCCCTAACTGTTGAAAAACAGGGACTGAAGTAAGAATATATTTTCCTTTTTCTCCAAGAGGCTAAAACATTGCAGTTTTTTTCCCTTCTTCACACAAGTAGTACCATACTCTTGAGAGATGCAAATTTTCCTGAAGACAGAGACAATGCAGCAGTGTGTCCCTCTGGCCCAAAAGTGCCCTGTGCATGTTCCAGCTGATCCCAGGTGGTTGCTAGATCTTCTACAAAATTTGTCCTTTTGTTTCATGCTTATTGTTAAAATCCCTGTTCATTCTTTTATGATATTTTTGTGCAATTCATGAAATCTGTTCATCTTCTAGACATTTTAGGAATATACACTCATGATGATAATGATGATGATAATAATAATAATAATTAAACTTTGTGGAAAATTAACCAGTGCTGCCACCACAGATATTACCAGTACAGTGGTTTTTTAATGATGCTCCTTTCCCATCCTCCACAAGATTTGTATTAATTAAAATGTCAGTAGTGTTAATAGGTTGTAAAAGACCTTTGTGTTTTTTCATTTCATACATAGAATTGTCTAAAGCACCACTTCTACTGGCAGAGGCAATAGTGCTCAACTATTAGGTTTCCAATTCTTCTGAATTCCTACTTGTGAAATTTTACAAGCGAAAAGAGATAATACAATATCTATCCACTGATACAGGAACATGGATTTTTAAAGGGCCTGAGGCAGGGATTTGGGAAGCACCAGCAGTGGGTTCAAGAAAAAACAAAATTCACTCAAGAACCAAACACAAGTTAAGGCAGCAGTGATTTCTAATACCTACTCACTATTTCACCAAAAATTAAATTAAAAACCGTGCATTAACCACAAATATACCACACGCCATTTCCTCCAATATAATTTGGGTTTTTGTGTAGGTGTCACTGCCATCTCCCCAAGGAAGGCAGTCAGTAGCCCCTCAATATAAATCTGATTTGTACACTAAAGACTCCACATGTACTGAAAGTTTCAAGGTCCAGGGAATAGAGACTATCTGGAAAGGGCTGTCCTCTTTGAATCCCTACTACTCCTATTTTGACTGGAAAAAATAAAAAAAGCCCACAAATGTATAGTTCTTCCTTCAGAGCCTAATACACAGCAAAATGTGGATAATGAAGGACTCTGATTATCACAGTCGTTGACTGCTTAAAAAAAAATGTGTTTGAAAGCAGCCTTCAAAGAGACAGAGCAAATCAGAACAGTCATGGTGACCCTATGGCCCCACAGGAAAATGTCACTCTGTCACCTGTGCATTTAATCTTAAAAAAAAAGTCACTTGGTCAGTGATTCTCTTATAGTTACAGATTGCTTAAATTTGTGTGCACCATGAAGAGCAGGATATGGGGAGTCCATCTGAATTCACAATTAGTGGTGTCTTTTAGGACCCCAAGCAAAGGAACAGAAGGTGTTGAGCACAGCAAGGCTCCAGCAATAAGTAGATAGAATGGGAAAAATTATTTGCCCTCTGTGAATGAGTGTTGGGCTGTATTGTTTCTCACCAGGGGCCCAGCACTGCCCTGTATGCTGCTCATACAAGCTGCTCCAAAGTCCTTTAGATTCATAAATTTTTGTTTTCCACAAGGTTGTCCATGGAGTGTGTGCCACCTTTGCTTGCAGATGACAGTGAAGAGAGGAGTGCCACCTGGGGCAAACTGCAGTCTGCAGGGTAAAGGTGGTTCAGTCATTACTGCTGGGTGCATTTGTGGGAAAGCTGACCAGTCAGTTGGAAATTTCACTTCTGTAGTTACAACTGGAGTTCAGCATCCTGCTGTCCCAGGGCACAAAAGCTGAGCAAAGCTGGAGAGAGGCCATCTCCAAAAAGGAGCAACCTCTCTCATTTTCCCAGTAATTCTGCGGTTCCTCCTCTATGTCAAAGACAAATGATGAATTCTGATGGGAAGAAGGCTGTGGGACACAAATTTTACATTAAAAGCCAAATTATATTTCTTCCTGTTTATAACTGCAGAACTCTGGCTCAGCAGAGCACCAGCTCCTCCCAGGCACTGAACATGTGCACAGCAGAGACCAAAAGCTGCACTAAGCCCTTCAATGGCAAATGAAACACAACGGGTAGGTAATGAGAGAAATTTTATCCATCTATGGTCAATTAAGCCAATTTAATACCCCAGCAACTCAGTGTATAACGTTTAGCCCTTTCCATTGCTTGTTTTGTTCCACTGACATCCAATCACTTATTTCTCTCTGTTGCCAAAGGCCACACCTGAGCTCTGATTTAGGGAGAACACTTGCAAGGGAAGAGCAGCCAGTTTCACTGTTGATTATTACATTTCTGCTTAGTGAGTAACAGGTTCAACCTGCACAGGTAACCTGGAGGGAAATTGGCACAGAACCTTCTGTTCTTCCACCTGTCCAGCTGTATCCCCTGCTTTTGTTCGAAGTGACAAGTTTTCTTGTCACCTGTGTGGACTTTCTATGCACTGCTGGGTTACCTTGCAATATTTCTTTCCAGAAACCAATTGAGGTTTTCACTTTTTGGCATGTCTAACAAGCCTGACATTTCTGGGAAGCCTCAGTCCTTGTGTGCATGCATTGGCACAGTAAGCACACCGTGTCTTGAACACATCATGTTTATCACTGGTGAGGCTGTGCCTGCAGCCCCTGAGCCGAAGGTCTGACCATCCTCAAAGCACATTCGGGATTGCTTTGATGTACTCACAGACAATGGACAGAGCTGGAGTTTCAGGGTGGTCAGCAGCCTAACTGGCACAATAACCCAGATGGATTACTAAACATCTGGATATCCCCTCCTAAATTTTAAAAAAAAAAAATCACCAAGAACTCAGGCGAAATTTCCAAGAGAAAAGGGAAAATGTGTCCAGAGAAACCCAGATGTTGAACATCTAGGTTGGATGTGGTTTAGTCTGGTGGTGCAGAGGTGAGGGCAATTATTATTTTTTTAGTAGGAAAACAAGATTGTTAACCAATCTGAACCAGCAGTGGGCTTCATTGATAAACGTAGCTTTCTGATTTCCAGCCCTGTTTGCAGAGGTTCTGAGCATTTGTAATTCATATTTAAGGCAAACAGAGCTTCAGATGTTCAGCAATGTTAAAGTCATTGAATCCTATTGTGTCCCTTGAACCCCAAGACACAGCAGCCTTTTAACTGCAACTTCCCATGGCTCATTTCCAGTAAAGAAACATAAACATGTGAGGTCTGCTGACTCTCTCTCCATTTAGACTCTGGGAACTTGATAAATGCAAAACATTTGCTTACCTTATGAAGAGGAAGTCATGCTCTCTATTGCAAAATTTTGATGGCAGAATGAGGGACTTGTTGCTGTAAAGCAAGAAAAATAATGCGAGAAAACTGTCTTTGCAGACAGATTGTGTGGATTATTTTTTATGATTTCTGACTGTTTTAACTTGGCAAAGCAGGGGTCTAACAAAACAAGTGATGAAGGCTCCTGGCATGGGACTTCTCAAATATTTAGCAAGTATTTGTACATTTTATTAAGTCAGGATGACTCACCCATCTTGACTTGCTTACATGTATGTTTCGTGTTCTATGCTATGTAGACCAATAGAAAGTGTTAGTCATTTGTTTTATTACTGCAGGGTTTTATTTCAGCAAAACTAGCTAGTTTGGATGCTGGCTATTTTCAGAACAGCTTGGTGAGTTTTGTAGGTCTGCAAAACCTTTGGCCTTTCCATCTTTTTTTCTAGGCAGAGGAGACATAGAAATGTGAAGCAGAGTCTCAGTTTTCAGCTGAAAATTAAAAGAATTGGTTGCTCTCCCTTTTATTCAGGGGCCGTGTTCTTGGAAATATAAAGACAGAGAAATAATTTTTTCTGAAATTCTTCCACTGCTTTTTGCTCAAGGCCAGGTCTTCTGCAGCCAGGAAAAAAGAAACTCAGGTGCTTTGATTTTGGGAAAGCTTCAATGGGAGATAAAGTTTAGAGAAGGGAGTGACAATGGCACAGATATTTACTACAGGGGATGTGGACATTTTGAGCCTTTTTTAACTTCAGTTTGTCCAACTTAAATGAATTTAGTCTCTTCAGATCAGTAACAGCCCCTGGCTGCCCATAAAACCCAACAACTGCTGGGTTTGCACGAGCCACCTTCAGGTATGAACTTGGTAAAATCACTTCCAGGATGCAAATATGGGTTTTCTCAGCTGAAACCACATAATAACTGTGCCATGTTATTGTGCAACCTTTGGAGTGGGGCTGTGCCCTTCCCTGCTATGGCTGCACAAATTTAGTGCTTCCATAACCAGTTGTTGAGTCCTCTGCTTATCACGGGCAAGGTGAGCAGTTTTTTGACCAGAAAAAGGGGTCAGCCCCCTCTGAAGATGGCAGCATGATCTAATGAGCTGTTTTCAGTCTGACAAAGGGGTCAGATTATGCTGGTGAAACATTATAAAGTCACACAGGCCGCAAGGCAAAGATCTGGGACATGAGTGTTTAACATATCACCTAAATCTAACTTAGCTTTGTTCTTCTAGACAGATATTCATTTAAGCCAGTTTTGAAATTTCTATCTGAAGCCAGAAAACCACACAGCTAGACCTCATTAAAAAATAAAATAAAAACTGGGGGGGTTTCTGTGGAAAATTGTTATTCCAACTAAAAGAAATTCATGGACCGTGCTTTTCTTCTGCTAAAAACTTCATCTTTTCACTGGAAAAAGGAAACCTGGGCACTGAAATATATCTCCTGAAAAGCACAAATTTTATGCATTAGTTCCTGCCAACAAATTGCTCTTAGTGAAAATTCTGTTTTCATCACTTTTTTTTTGCAGAAAAATCTTGCCTAAGCTTTTATCAGCTCCACACATCACTATTTTCTATTTGCAAAGTCTATGCTACCTTCATGTCTTGTGTAAACATTTTTATTATGTTTTCTTTTGCAGACCAGGAAAGAGAATAAGGGGAAAATAACTGATAACTAAACACGTCTTTTCCATCAGTAAAAGGGAACAGATGGAATGACATGTGAGAAGTTCTTGAACTGAAAAATATGTGGTAGATACATAATATATATATCTTTAAACTCATATATAGGAACACACAGGCACAAGTGCAGGCAGAGATGACACACCAACATTGTGTACGCTCTGCAAGGTAAATAAATGCAGATGGAAACAGATTTATCTTCCATGGCCAAACACATTTAGCAGCATCCAAAAGAACCCCGAGAAGGACACTGTAGATGTGTGTTGTATCTGCAATAGCAATCTCCCTAATCTATTCTGGGTTTTTGGCTGGTGTCTCAGGGTTCTCTAATGTTGCCAATTGTGCAGTAAATCTGCTGGGTCACGTTACCAGACATATCAGTACCATTCACGGTACAAATGAGCCATCAGCACACTGCAAGCACCAATACAGATCATTTCCAAAAACAAAACAAAAAAAGGACAATAGTAAGTAGGACTACCCTATCCCCTTACAGCCCTAGGAGTGAAAAATGGGTTATAATGCAGAACACCTGTGCCACATAATGAAAGTCCTGGAAAGCAGTTGTGGCTCAGAAAAGCTGCTTGGGAGAGTAACATAACCTGCATCCACCATCTAGGAACATAAACCAAACAACCAAACCCAAAACAGCTCAGACTGGATGCTGCTTTTCCCAGCAGTTTTTCTGATGACAAAGAAGCAGGAACATAGTTCAGTGCTTGGGGGTGGCTGGGGCAAACCCTGACATAAAGCCTTTCCAGCTCAGTCTGGAGATGAGTACTAACACAGGGGGAAGATTTGCCTGTTTGGAAGGTCCTGGAGATCATACAAATAACAGGGGCTTCCCTTCTCTCACTCAAGTCGATTGTTCCTGCAGCATGTGACAGAGCCCCTGTATGGATTTTTCCAAATAAAAGATTTGGAGAGGCAGTCTGTGAGAAGAGTTGCTCATTCATTATACCATTACTCTTGGAAAACAGCAGAGAAGCTTCGGGGCAAAAAGCCCTTGTACAAACACTCAATGTCAAAACCAACACAGGCTTAGAAAACCATCTCTGTGGTGTGTAGTTATGCTAGTCATCTTGTTAGGCTGGGCAGAAAGGGTGATTGGAGCTGAGGAGATGAGGAAGGAGGTCAGGTTTTAACCCTGTGCGACAGAGACCGGAGTTTTGGAGGGTTAGCTGGAGAAAAGGGTCTTGTGATGAAAATCCTGGCGGATAATAAGTCAGAGCTCAGGTGATGGAGACTCTATCATGTCCCTTGGGAAACTGCTTTATTAATAACTTGCACTGTGTTTAACAGTCCACCTCTTATTTCCAGGTTTGATTTTTCCTTCTTTGACTTGAAGCCAGAGGACTTTGTCTGCCAATAAAAAGATTTTTATTTGTGATATTTAAGGATTGGTAGAGTAACCCAGAATTTAATTTCCACTTATGGATATTCCTTTCAATTTAAGGGTCTTTCCACTTTCTTT
>VYXD01005237.1:4637657-4662679 GCA_013397195.1 Hylia prasina
TTTTTTTTAACCCAGTGCTTTGTTTTCTATCAGAAGGAGTCCCTAACTTCACTCTCAGGGATCACACATAATACAGCACAGATTGGGAAGGAAGTTACTCAGAAAATGCATATGGAAGGTCTAGAGATCCTGAGAAAGCTATAAAGCTCTGCAATGAACACAAACCAGAACCAGTTCCTGGAAGCTTCTAAAATGAAACTGCTGTTTTATTAAAAATTAACATTTTAAACCTAAATCTTACTTTGAGTGGCAAATACAGAATAAACTCAGAAAAACTGAGAAGTAAATTGGTTTCCAGGAGGGCTAGTCCTGCGTGGTCAACACACTGCTAAAGTAATTGGGGGTTTATGTTGCTGTAAATAGCAGAATTGTCCCCCTTATGAGGAGATTTCACTGTTTTGTGCTTTGCAATCCTGTTGTTCTTCGGAAGGTTTTTACGTAACATTACTGGTTGTCCTGCAAAAATTGGGATTAACTTGGAAGACATATATTGCAGATTGGATTAGACTTCAAAGAGGTGTTGCCAAAGAGAACTTTTAAAAGGCTTTTAAAAATGAATCTCACCGATACAGGCTCCTTTCCTTTGAACATGGAGAAAAAAAGGCAGAGTTTAATATTACTTAAATGCATCAGGCAATTAAGTTGCTTGGTACTTAGGCAAACCACATGGGGAGGTTTTCAAAGGAAAAAGGATATTTTAGTGACTTTTCAATGATTCCCTTTCTCCACATTGCTTCTGTGCCCCTGAGACAGCTGACGCCCTTCTCAGTGCCTGTGTCTGAATCTGCCCTCCATACAGAGCACCCCAGCCCTGTCAGCCACCCAGAGGGGAAATGGCTTCAGACTGACAGAGGTTAGAGTGGATTTTAGGAAGAACTTCTTCCCTGTGAAGGTGGCGAAGGCCTTGCAGAGGCTGCCCAGAGAAGATGGGGACACCTCATTCCTGTCAGGATGATGGAGCTTGGAGCTACCTGATCTAGTGGAAAGTGTCCCTGCCCAAGGCTGGGGGTTATAACAGGGAGATCTTTAAGGTCCCTTCCAACCAAACCATTCTATGATTGGCCCAGGATTCCCCTTTCCTGTTTGGGTATAAAATGTCCCCCTTGTTTTTCGCACTTTCCCCTCAGGTTGTGCTGACCATCTCAGGCTCTGAAATGCACTGGGGCATGATGGACACACCTGCCTGTACCAGCACCTGTGTCTCTGGACACCACAAAGGGTTTAAAGTGGGGATATTTTAAAAGTGATGGGTTAATTTCTGGACAGTGTCTGCCCCTAAACTTCTCTGTGTGCCTTGGCTCAAAGGAGCTGAGGCAGAGAGCTGGGATTCCTTCACACTGCTCCATGTCCCCCAGCCTTGGTGCTGCTTTCCCTTGACCCCTCCCATGCCATTGCTGGAGGGGACACTCAGCAGGTTTCATCCAGGCAGCATCGCACAAGGGATGCCACTGGAGTTTCCAAACAAACATTTATGAGATGTTGTTGAGCTTTCAGCATTTTTGGCCTGGCCCTGCCCTTATATAATGGTCAGCCTGGAAGCAGCAGGCATGAAGAAGACATGCCCAGGTTTGAATAGTTGTGGGGCACCAAGAGGTGCTGCCCCACTGTCTGCTCCCAGTGCCCTGGGGGATGGCCCAAAACGTGGCTCCAGCAGCTCCTGGGTTTCACATCATGTCTTTGAATGGTTTTCTATTCTTCTCCATCTATTTTTAATTTCTTTAGGGTAAGAAGATTTAGCTGTCAGTAAGACTTTTGGGTAGTTTGTTTTACTGCAGGGAAGGTGAAGACCTTACTGGTGGATGAAGTCAAGTGGTTTTCCAAGAGGATTTGGGTGTTTGTAAGGGCATGTGGATAGCAGGGTGGGAGAGCTGCTGTGATAGGGACCTTGGCTGACTGCAGATTTTCTATTGGGAGAGTAAATACAGAGGGTGAAATGTCATTGTTTTTGTAGAACATAATAGATCTCTTTCTTTTTCTCCTAAGAAGCCTGGCAACTCCAAACAAATTTGGGGGCAGTTTTATTAAATGAAAATATTCACGCATTAAGCTAATTTATATCTTTCCAGCCCAGCCCAACAAAAGGTCAGTTGAACAAACCCCTCTCTCAGGAGCTGGGGAGGAGTTATGAGCTCACAGTAATCCTCCTAATTGCACTCTACCTCCATTTTCCATTTTGTTAATCAGTGGCCAACAAATCCCAGCTTTCAGAACTCATTATCAACCTGCTCCGTGCTCTTACCCCTGCCCTCACCCTTTGGATACACACTCTGCACAACCCTCTGCCTTAGGCATCTCCTAAGGTTTCATTCTGCATCTTTCTGGTGCACAATCACAACCAATTTTTGAATATAAGTCAACTATAAATAACCAGGGTGCTGCTGAACCTATGGATTAGTGCCGATGCAGCAGCAGAACAGAATGAGCACCAGTGGCCAGCTTTGCTCCTGCTGGGAGCTTTAAAATCCAGCCTGGGTTCCAGAAGATCTCTGCCAGCAGAAACTGCCCAGGCCCAACACTTCATCACTCTATCTCCTGGCTGGATCCACCCCACCCAACATAAATGTTTGACAGCATTTTACAATTGGAAGTGCAGGTCAATTTCTCACAATCTGCAAATTTAAAAAAAATATAATTTAAAAAAAAAGTGATTTGAATTTTCTCCAAACTTTACATGACCCTTCTCTCTTCCCTTCGGAGTAGATCTGGCAATTTCCAGGCCTAATGAATTTTCCAAGTTCCAGTAAAGGGGGAAGCTGCCTGCAACCCTGCCTACAAGCTTTCAAGCCTGCCAGCTCCTCAAAGCTCAGCAGTGCTTTCCACTGTGTTGCCTCTTTGTGGTATGTGCAGTAAAGATCTACGATTCCCCCAGACTTCCTTCTCCCTCCTTTTTTTTGTTACAGTCTGTCTCAAACACATTTAAAAAGAGGATTAGAAGTGGGGTTTGGATGAAGAACAGTGACATCTGTTCTAGTGCCAGGTGACTTCCATTTTTTCAGTGTTTTGTGACAAGAACATTACTTAAGAGTATGACTAGATGAGAACCATGTCCCACCTTCATCCTGTGTCCATATGTTTGAGTTTGTCCTACAATGGCCATGAAATATCAATCTTTGCTGCTCTTTTGGTGTCTGGACATTACAGCATATACAAGAGTTACCCTACAATGAGGTCAAAACACCATGACGGCAAGATTCAGGGGGATTTTCTGCCCCCTTATCTGCTTGGGCTTGTGGCACAGCTGCATTGTCATACTCAAGAGAATGGAGATAGTTCAATTCCTTACACTGGGATCTGGGGCATTATAAGTGGCCACTGTTGTCTGGCTTTGCTGGGCAACAAGACTTGGGCCCTGCAGAGTTAGACATATGGGGAGAGCCTGTTCCAGTTCATCCTTGGAATGAAGGTGATGGGAATTCCTCAGGAGCTGAGTATCTAAAAACTCACACAGATTCACTGGCAAGAGGGAAATATACAGCAGTATTTAGAAGCAGAAGTCTCTCCACCACTGCTAAGCAGCGACAAGACACTGCTCAGTCGTAAGGATCCCTCTGCTACAATCCAGATTTATGTACATGGAATCTCATAACAACATAATGCACAGATCTCATCACCAGACCTGACTGTAGTTCCTCCCAGAGACTCTTTAGTCCAGGCCTTCTCCACCTACAAATCTTCCCTTGCTTCCTGTCCATGGATACTGAAATAAATAGCCACCTGCAAGAGGATTCATGAGCATCTCCCAGAGGAACCTGTAAATGTACATGCTGAATATTTGGAAACACTCCTGCAAATCTAAACACACCAGTGACAGAAAGGCCACATTGTCATATGTTCAAAAACAAAGAAAATTCTCCACCTTGTACACAGAAGGACAGACCTCACTTTTCTTCCATTTTGATTCAGATTTTTACCATTTTCTCAGGGTAGTCTGAGTGGGCTGTTCCAAAGCATCTGTGTACCTCTTTCTGTAACTAAAATACCTTTCCCAAATCTTCCTTTTGCCTGTCTGCTGTTGAGGAGTGGCCTCTATCAGAAAAACTGCCTTTGTCCATCACTTCTCTTTGGAGGCTGCTGCCAGGGAGCCCATGTCACTTGTCACCTCATTCCTTCACCAACATCTGTTGCACCACCAGCCCTCAGCCCCCACTGTATCACATGAACTGCAGACTCTGCACCAGAGGAATTACGTGGAGCTTGAGGCAGCCCTGATTTATGTTGCAATACAAATTGCACTGTAAGTTATGCTGCCCTCAAAGGCGAGGGATTCTGACAGAGCACCTGTTGTCCAGATTCCTCCCTTCTCCCCAGATCAGCCTCTTGCAAGGTCACGTCATGGCCAGCATGGCTTAGGATTCAGGACTCTGAAAGCTGAAGGCATCGAGATGATTTTTTGCCCAAATCAGGTACTTCAAAGGTGCTTCATTTAAAGAAATAGAGGGATGATAAAATAGTAATGGCTAAAAGTACCCTGGCTGTTTAATATGAGTGTCCTTGAAAAGAACAGAAATTATAATAGCAAATACCCAGTAAGCAAAATATGAGACGGATAACCTGTGCACATTAATGACTTACTGGTTATTAACTGCTGTTTTTCTTAATTGCCATTACATGCTGATGCACAGCAAAGTTGACAAGGCAGACTTAGCAAAAATATTTTCCAAGTTTGTAGCACTTACTCTCACAGTAAACTTTTCTGCCTGTTAAGCTTTTTGTGCCAATACTGGTCAATGGTTCAGAGCAAGAAATCATAGACAAGCAATGGTCAGTTGTAACAGGAGAGGTAAATATTCTGTTCTAATGAATCCTCTCCCCTTTTCTCCATCACCTTATGGGAGTGTTTCATTCTCATCAGATTGTCAAAGAAGACAGATTCTCTTTCATTTGGCTGGCTTACATCTCACCTACATCACCTGGAAATGAAAGAGAAGAGAGATGACCTACTGCAATGTTCCACTCCTCACACAGCCTTGCAAACCAAGACCCCCTTTTCAGGCCAGAATAGCAAAGGAAAGGACAAGACCACTCTTGGATTTTCCATATTATGGCCTCCTTTGCCCCTGGGAACTTTCTGCTTGGGCAGAACCTGAGGATCTTTTTTTTTCCTTTGAATTCCTCTGACATACACTGTTGACTGAAGTGACCCAGCTCCATAATGAACTGTTGTGGTTATGAATGTGCCCAAAGCAGATATTTGAGTTGTTCAGTGCAGCTGGTCCAGCCTGCCCTGAGTGCACTGAGTTTTGCAGTACACACACCTGCTTTTTTGCTCTTTGCAGTACTCACCCAGAAGGACAGGACAGCACAGCAGAGGGGAGACACAGCACCAACAACTGCACTGAGACAGGATGAATCTCAGACTTTGAGCCACACCAGTGTCCTTTGGACTCCTCCATTCAGGACATGCCTTTGCAATGCACAAAGACTCATACCTTGGAGGGGAACCATAGGAAAAGGTGTGCTGTATTTGTTCAAAAATTAATTATTCATGTCAGTCAAACTCCTTAGCCTTGAAGGTGTGAAGGAGAAACATTAAACCTGTGCAAAGGTCAAGTGTACCAGGACCTGCCTATTCAACAAAAGGAACTAAGGCAGAATGATAAATTGCCAATGAGTTCCTGTGTGTTCAAGCAAATGACAAACAATTAACCTGTAAAACCGAACATTGCAATAGAGGAATTCAACTTTGGGATGGAGTAATCACAGAAGTAGGTAAGCAGAAGGTTTTGTGAGTTGTAGATCAATAACTGAGCATCAAATATAGAGAAAAAAGATCATGCAAAAGCAGAGGGCACTTTTGCAGACTAACTCCGCCTTTGGTTAACATAAATATCTAAATTCCTGTGGATGAACAAGGAAATGCTGATGGTATATACAAAGAAGAAGTAAGTGGATCTTCTATTGCTCAGTACTGGAGTCTGTCAATAAGGAACCATTTGCTGAACCAGGGTAGTAAAGAACTCCTTTGTTTATTATCCTCTTGTTTCAAAAACAGGCCACTTGTAAAACAGGAAATCTCTTGAGGTCAAGTTTTTGCTGAGTTATGCTTATAGATTAAGTCCAACTAAGCCCAGTTAATTACACAACCACATATTGGTGTGGATGGAAGAACAACTTAATAAAAAATGGGAGTTTTGACGATTATGTACTTCAAAGCCCTGAAATTATCACTTTTCCCAGTCTCCCCTAGTTACTGGGATGAAGATTCTTTCATGAATCTGTTTTTTCTGCTATAAAGTTGGAGCATTTGTTAAAAGAAGGCTCAGAGGCTGAACTAATCTACAGCCAGCTGCCACATTTCCATGAGATCTATAGTCCCAGCTCATGGAGAATTTTTAATGCAATGATTTTACAGCCCCAGGGCTGCCACACTTCTTTGGCTATGAACAGACACTCACCCACTTGGCAAGTTAGGAACCTAAAACGGACCAGACATTTTTTGTTTAAGTCCCTAAAAGTTGTTCCCTCTATTTGCTTTCTTTAGTAATCCATGAGTGTTGAACATCTGGGACTCATCATCTGTTTCGTGATGACTATGAGGTATCTCATATTTTGAGCTAGCCCAGTAAACCTTGGTAGGTTATGTCAGAAAAAGTCAGTAGACACTCCCGTGAGCCTCTGGTCATCCAGCTTCATATGGGCAAGGTCTACCTGCTTTAGATGGGAAGTCACATATGTTCCAATCTCTATATGGCTTTGGTATGCAACTGCTGACACTAAGTGTACACCAACAGACTCACAAAAAGCCAAGAAACATTCCATTTCCATGATAAAAATAAATTTTCAAGATGCTTCTTGGAAATATGCATACATTTTAAAAATAAACCACACCAAAGAAAGCAAACAAAGCAAAAGGCTCTGCTACTTTATGATACCAATTTCAGCTCAAAGTGAATTCAGACCTATGACTTGGGCTATGTCTGCTCTAAAGCCCAAGGTCTGTCAGCAGGCCAGTGTTAGGCAAAATTTCCTGTGTGTCCAGAGAGACAATTTGCAGGCACAACTTCTGCAGGTTCTGGAGTAACTCTGTGTCCTGCCGCAGAGTTTGCAGATATCTCAGTCCCCTGCCACTGTCTGTGCAGGGTGCAGCTGTGTGCACAGGCTGTGCAGTCACCTCCCACAGCTCCCTCACTGAGGGTCCCAGGCAGCAGGGCCTGTGAAACAGATTCTGATGCAAAGCCAGGCCTGCAGGACTTGAAGGGGAGATGTGGGTACTCACCAGCTTGTTAAAAATGGTCCAAAACTATAATAAGCAAGAACAAAAATATTTCCTGTTCTCATTAGGGTCTGCCGGTTTGGCCTGTCTGAGAACTGAAATAACTTACTGCATTGTGGCTAGAACTGGGTTGCACACAGAGGGGAATACTTGGACCCATACTTATATTTCATCTTTTGCAGGTACTGAAGATTATGAAGATCAGCTTAGTTTGGCTGTAGTAGTAAACAGACCAAATCTGACAGATGCAAACACACACCTGGTAATGCCACTTCAATGTGCACAACAGCACAGACAAGTCACCTGAGTCAAATTTATTCACATGTGTTTTTAAGGAGCAGTTCTCAGCTGAAGGCTTGGGACTGAAGTGCTGACACCCTTAGTGGAAAGACAATTTAGCTGGCTACAAACAGCAGTGGCTGTATTTGCATCTGTCATCACAAATATATTTCGGTTTTAGATTGGGAGAGAAGAGAAAACAAACACAACATTTTCTGGTTAAACAGAAACAGAGTATGGAATCACTGAGACCTTCTGAAAGAGATTTTATTTAATTTATTCTTCCGTACACACAGCTAGTTTGCTAGGATATTATAACTCAACTCATTTCTCTGGTGACCCATGGCAACCTCTGGATCAAAAGGATTACTTGTGACTCATAACTTACCTTGGCTAAATATAAATATAGGGCTTTAGGTTAAGTAATCTAGGCCTTAATCAATAAAACATTTAAAGTGACAGTACAAGGAGGGATTTTGAAAGTCGTGCTATTATAATGTTAACTCCTAATACCTGAGTTTCTGGGGCTCTCCTTTTCTGGTTTAACACAGATGCCCCACATCAAGGATTTTCCATGCATTTTGTGCATGCAAGTACAGCTGCATACCATTTGAATGTTCTCCTGTTCCACAGCAAACTCATGCTCATTTTTCCCCACAGGAAATCCAAGCAATTGCCCCTGTGTGCAATACCACAATTAGGTGACCATAATTGCATACATAATAAGCTTGTATATGTTATAGTGCCAGTTTCTCAGATGTGGCCCCCTAAATGGATATCTGAATCTAACTTTTGGTGGTGAGGTTGAGAAAAAAAGTGTGTCAAAGTCTTATTTCATATACCTAAATTGGACCCAATTTAAATCCCCAATTCTTGTTTAAGTGCCTGTATTTCAATATCAGACCTTACGTGCAAATCAGCCACCCTGTGGGCCAGTGTTGGCAACCTTGAGATGGGAAAACACAAGTTGAGTAAATATGATTCCTTTAAAAGAAATCTGGAAGCTTTCCAAATACCTGCAGGAATGTAAAGATTTCAAAATTATTTTTCCCCAGCCTGGAGAATCTGCAGGGTCATTCCTGGTTATAGCTGTGGTGGCCACTTGAGGGAAGTGGTTGCCAATCCATGGTGCAAATCCATGGTACCAATCCAAAGCCTGTGCATCCAGTGAGCAGAGAGTGGATGTAGGGCAGGGCTCCCCACTCCCAAGGAAATCCAGCCTCTACACCCCAGAGATGGATGGGACAAGGGGCAGTTCCCATCAAACCATCCAACAGTGATTTTCAAGTGTACAGGCACCAATAGATTAGACTGGACATGAACATTTAGCAGGTAAGAACTAAAAAAATTGGAAAGAATATGTGTTTATCCGTAATTATTTTAGTATTATTGACAAGCTGAGACTTCAGAAATAATATAAATTGTGCTGTCTGCTGTCCATACTTCCACTGATGTCAGTGGAGGGAGTTTGAACTAGCACACTTTCCTCAGTGCTTGGACAGTCCAATTTATGAAAGTAGAGAAACTACTAGTTTCAGGTATTAAATAACTACATTTTTTCCCTTTCTGAAGGAAAGAGCCAAATTTGTATCTGGCTTTTATTCTTGCCCAGAGTAATGGAAAAGATAAGATGAATTGTAGCTTTAAAAACTTTTCCATGAGTTCTTCAGTATGAATTATTTTATATAATTCACAGAGAAGGTGACATGATTTACATCAATATATACAGTTAAATTGTTCTATATTGTAAACCATTAGCAAAGAGGGATGAAGGGCTTATGAAGAAGAGTGGAGAGACTACACTGTTATGACAGAATGAAAAATTTCTGGACATGCAAGAAGACATCACACTGTTTCCATTGGAAGATGCTTGTGTACATTTCCTACAGCAAATATAAGATCTTTGGCCTGTGCACTGGAGACTGTTCTTTGTTTATTTTTGTTATATACCAGAAACGTTTGGGTAGAAGAGAAGGCAGATTGCACTTCCACCCCCAAAGTACAAGGTGGGGCTGGTGGTGGAGGTATGTGTCAGAGATGTAACTCACAGCTGATTGGTCTTATCCAGCCTACACTGTTCATGAAGTGGTGTGAGGGGAGGTTTGGGTTGGATTCTTTCCCCAGAGGGTGCTTGGGCACTGAACAGGCTCCCCATGGCAGTGGTCACAGCCCCAAACCTGCCAGAGCTCCACAAGTGCTTGGATGACGCTCTTAAGACACTTGGTGGGATTTTGGGGGTTGTCCTGTGCACGGCCAGGAGCTGGACTTGATGACCCCTGTTGGTCCCTCCCAGTTCAGGATATTCTGTGATTCTGTGATCCAAGTCCTCATCAATGCAAGACAGATTTTTTACGGCACAGGCTGCTGCTTGCCAAGTTTTGAGGCACATTTTCCTCGTGTGTCTCCATTCCCAAATGAAGAAGATACATCAGCAAGTTGCTCCTCAAAGCCAGCACTGCTGGGATATGAATCCTGAGTTCAGGGATTAAGAGAGCAAATCCCTCTTCCTCCTTTTGCACAAGATCTTACAATCAGGAGGTTGCATGGTGCAGGCTAAACAAACCAGACACTGAGGTGGGATCCCAGGGGTGGTTTTGCTGTAGGAGGTTCCCACACGGGATTGTGGTTGGGGGAAAGGTGCAACAAACCCACCAAATGGTTTATTTTAAGACACAGAGCTCACCCTGGAGAAACAGGATGGGAATGCTGTGACACTAGGAAAGGAACTGCAGAGGGACCCTTGCTGCCACAACTTTGTCCTTTTCATCATTTAGACTTGTCATCTGCTACATCTCTAGGGAAAGGAGCACTTGCCAGTCCAAAACAGGGTCTGATACTCTTCATCTTGGAAGTAACTCCAGCCTTGCTTATTTATTGTTGTTTTCTGTCTAGCAATGAAGATTCCTGAGGAAAAACAGTCAGTTTATCTCTCAACCATTCCTGCATCTGTTTTGAGAAAAATTCTTGTTTTTTAAAAAGTGTTTAATTTCCCCACTATGGACCCATTTAACTTTCCTTTCTAATCTCCTAACAATCTGGAATGAGGCCTTTAGTAGTTCTGCTTGTTGTGAAACAGCTTTGGGAGATAAGTCCTTGTCCATGCTAACCACACTTCAAATAACCTTTGTGTAACTGTGATGCAAACCCATAATTTCCCAAGGCCCGCTTATAACCATTTTAATGACTGAGACTTAAGGATGTTATTGCAGGATGGGCAGGGAGAGGGGGGTGAAGAAGTGACCAAGGAAGCACAGTTCAGTTTGTCTTCCAAACAGCTCCGTATCGTTCACAGCTTTACAGGGATGAAGTGACTGGTGAACAAACAAGGAGCCCTAATCTCAGATAAAGAAGGGGGGTCCCATTCTGAGCAGCAGCCTTCTTCTGGAAGGTCATATAAGCCCATACCTGTTTCTTTGCAGTGAGACAGAGGTCTGAGTTTCACAGGACTTGACACCTTCAAACACAAATGACACGTACCCTCGGGATAATGAATATACCAAGCTCTGATGTCTGAATGCACACACAGAGCAGTTGTGGGCTGTCCTTGGGGACATCAGTGGTGAGGGGAAGGAGTGCTAGGAACTGTACTGAACTCTGGAGAATGTGTTGCATTAACTGTTCTTTAGACAAAGTCATTCTCCCACTACCCTCTTTTGGGCTACCTTTTAGTTAAAGAAAATCTGCACATATCAAGGACAGAAAACAGACTGGGGTTCAAAAATAGGATGATTTCAACATCCCTTCAAATAAGTCTCCCAAAAAATACAACAAAATATACAGTAACATACAGGGGTAGAACTCCTTCTAGGGGAAGATAAAAGCCTCTAAATATCATTTCTGACTACTTTTTGTTTGCTCAATTGCTTTTAATTAAGCCACACTTGGTTTGGGGAGCCAGCCAAGGGTGGAGAACAAAAAGGAAAGCAAGAAATCCAACCCCTCAAACCTTTGCTCAGTGGCTGAATTTTCCCGGCTTTAAGGCACAGGTTTGTCCATGAAGGCTCAGTGCTTCTCTCTAAACCTGCTTGGGAGAATTTATTATCCCTGTGTGCAAGTCTTTGAAACCATGATTTTAACGGTAATAATTCCTAAGCAGTGAAATTTGTGAGAGGCTGTAATGTAATGCCAAGTCTATCCTATTATGGTTTTAATTTGAATATACATTTTATGTGTTATTAGAGAAATGTTACTGTCCTTCTTTATGCTTAATACTATATGAATAGCTAAAGCCCTCTAATGACCATGTAATTTATTGTCCCTATAGTTATGGCATTAAGCTACAAGGCACCTAAGACTTGCAAACATTGTAAACTCCAATTACAGCTACACCAGTGATCCTTCTGTCAACTGAGTTAGAAATGACTGAATGATAAGGTTAAGCACTGAGCCTTGTAATTCAGTTATCTGCAGCTCAGCACCTGTACTACAGAGAAATGTCCAATAAACTGTGCTTAAACAGTTTTACATTGTTATCAGATATAAGCATAGCAAATACATCCAGCTTCCAGAATGATGCTGGTTGCTCTGATTCCACCAATCTTTCATGTATTTGTCAGCTTTAGCCTAATTTACTGTTAGCAGTAAATCAGTGATTCTCAAGAACTTGAGAGATTTCACAGGCACCAGAGTGGATTCTGCCCAACCCTTCAGAAATCTTGGAATTTCACAAAAAATTGCCAGCAGTTTCTGTGCAAGGTGGGGTCTTCTTTTCAAACATCCACAGCTGCTTGAGAATGTACCAAACTGACAACAGAATTCAGAGGATTTGGAAACAGGTTACACTGCTTTTGCCTTTTGAGTGACAGGAACTAGGTACCATCCCAGGGTAATCTTTACCTCAAAAAAAGGTGGCCTTCAACAACAGTGGTAAACTGCCAGAGTCAAAAGCAGACCTCTCACATTAATGCCTTTGTTCTGCTCCTCCTGGCAAAGGAGTCAAGAGAAGTCAGTGCAAAAAGAAAAACATAAGACCAACCAGAAAAAGCTCTCCAAAATGAATGACCTCAAATATGATAACTGGAGATATGTCAAAAGACGTGCATAATATTGATTCTTCATTGTCTTGTTCTAAACAGGAGGAATATAAATCTAATCCACAGACCAGAAGAACAAGAAGATCCATGCATGGACTAAATTACCTCCATGCAAGGTTTGTTATCAGCACAAATGGCTCTTCAGATTTATTAATAATTCTGATTTTCTTTGCTCATAAAAAAATCTGGGTGGAAATAAAATGAGCTACCTAGACTGGTCCCCCCTCTGAGCCATTCTGTGCCCCATAATTTTTAAGAGATTTCTAGAATCTTAACCCTAGTTTTACCTTTTCACACCTCTGTATTCCAAAAGGAGAGTTGACATTCAGCTTCAGAAGTGACCTAGGAGTCCAGCTGGTGTCCCAGAAAGAGAAAACAACTTTAAAAAATTTAGATACTCAGCACTGTATTCCCAGTGGCACACCTGGGTCATGGTCACTGTCATTCCTGGTGACGCTGTAAATGAAACAGAAACACACACTCTACTCTGTTTGTTTCTATGTAGGAAAGCCTTTCCTAAAAAGGCTATTTGAAATACTCCTGAGATATGCTGTAAGGCTGAGGGGGTCTCTTCCCACACTATTGAGTTTTATTTCCTTTTTAAAGGTGGAGATGTGTGGGAATTATCACCTATACCACTGACAATGTCATGCTTACCTGCTGAGTCACTCCTGCGGCTCAGTTTGCTACTTATCACAAGTATTACAATACCATGATGCACAAAAGTACTGTAAAACCCCATTTCATTTCCTATAAAAATACATATATTATATGTGTGTATACATATTCCCACAGACTGTAATTTGTATTTGTTTTGGAGGGCTTTACACCACACAAGAGGTGATAGTCAAACAGAATCCTGGCACCAGCTCCATTAAGGATATTAAAACATTTGCAGAAATTCTCTCCTGGATGATCTGTGATGTCTGTGTAACTCCTCTGGCTAAGCATTCCTCTCAGAAGAGTGCATGTAGCAAATCAAGTGCATGAAAAGGATAAATCACCTTTCCTCACCTGTGATTTGTGATTGCTCACTTAAGCCACCTAACATTTCTGCAGCCCAAGGAGGAGGACTAAAACCTGCTAAAAGAGGAAAACTGCAAACCATGCATTTCAACGACATTTCCAACCACATTTTGGAAAGGAATGAGCACTCAAGCTGCATTTTGTGACACATTTGAGATTTGTGTCGCTTCATACATTTCCCATGACCATCCAAATATTCATGAAGAATTAATAACATGGTCCTGCTTTTAGCAAGTTCCATCCATTCTTATTTGTATCTGGCTATAATCAGCACTGAGACCCCAAATAGTGGATGACTGCATTTGATTCTTGAGTCCTTTTCTTTTTGTTTATGTCAAAACAAATTAGCTGGAAGGAGACTGATGAGGAAATCGAGCAAACTGTGGAAGGTCAAGAGGGCATTTCACTGAAATGTAATATAATAAGTACAATTTAAACAATGACAAATCCCATTCACCTCTTTTGTTTTCTTGAAATGTTTAGAATTATTTTTAACTATCTTTTTAATAAATAAAATTGTTCTATTAGTTTGTTGTACATTTGGATTTCATTAATTTTAGAATATTTTCCAAGCATCTAAAATTAAACAGATGTCATTGGGCTCATTTAGACCTCAAATAACCCTTGCAATAAAACCAATTATTCAAGGGTCAGTTGGAAGTTGGAATTTTATAATAAAAGAAAGTTTAAAAGTTAAAAAATAAAATTAAGAAGAAGAGAAAGAAGAAGAAACAATGCCAATTTCATGTCAATTCAATTGTTAGCACAATAACTGAAGATCTGTTTTATTGTTGGGGAGAAGGGTGGAACCAAAGAGTGAAAGTTCAGGAAAGCTGGTTTATTCCCAAAATGCCCCAATTATTCCCTTTCCCATGACGATTAGTCACGAAATAGCTCTCCCAGCTTTTTAGCTCTGCCATAGGGATGGAAAAAGAACAAAGATTTGGCTTTGTTCTGAAAGTTGGTCCTGTTGGTCAAAGAAATTTCAAGAACATCATGATCATGTCTGGCAAAGTGCAACCCAAGGACACTCAAGAGAATGGACAAAGGCAAAACCTGGGATCCTGACTACAATGTCATACTCTAAACAACACTTCCACCTGCTTTAAGAGTGAAGAGGTTTAATTTTTTCTTGTCAGAACAAATTGTAATTTGCTGGGGGGGTTTTAGGCTGTGGAAAAGGTTTTCAAGGACAGTTGGGAAACAGGCTGGATAATGCACTGCAGGAGTGTTTCCCAGCAGGTATCTCAGGGGGAATGCTGGGCCACCCCAAGGTGCTTAGGAGGAACAAATGACTTCAGTGAGCCCTGTAGAAAAGGAAGCTTAAAAACATGGTATATAGGCAACTGGGTCTCAGTTAGCTGAGCAGAGCCAAAGAGGGAACTGGGCTCCCAGCTCTGTAAATATCTCCAGATTTATAGGGGTGTGTCTGAGAACAGACACGAAAAATCCAACCATTTTGATTCCTTGGATGAAAATTAGGAGCTGGGGTTTACTTTACTGAGCAGGAGGGAAAATGAAAATTGCTTTCCCTGTAGCCTGAGAGACTGCAGAGTCCTCCTGCCAGACTGCAAAGATATGCAGTGATGCCTGCCCTAAACTCTGCCATCCTACTTGGCTGCCAGGACTGCTAAATGGAGACAGAGAAAAATGAATAATGGATTGTATGAAAGCTGTATTACCATAACTTTAAAATCCTGCTGCTGGGGGCTGAAGATCTCTTTGAAATACTACCAAGCACAGTGGAAAGGGAGTAGAGGGCTAACATCCAAAAAGAAATTTAATCAGTGACCTCTGAAAATCATGGTTTAGGTTTTTCTTTTTCTCTTTTTTTAAGAGACAGTAGCTGTAACCCTCCTTCTGACCCAACATTAACCTTCTGCAAGTTATAACAGATGATTTGTAAAAACACCCCTTTATTGCCTTGACCTGTTTTAGGGCTGCTCCATCCTCCAACACAGCTGTGGTCTCAGTTAGCTGAGCAGACATGCTGGATTCTTGCTTTGGACTGAATTTGATAGCTCAAGTCATGCAGGTTATTCCCAGAGAGGCACCACAGCCCGGCAGAGGGTCTGTCCATGTTGGGGGGTTTACCCCTAATGTGAAAAAGTAAAAGATTATGGGAGATTCAGTGGAAAATTCACCTTGCTGAGAAATGGATAGGTTGAAGCTCCTGGGCTGTTCTGCTCACAGCTGGGGAAGAAGAGAGTGCCAGGGCTCTGGCATCCAGCCAGCCCAGCTATCCTGAGGACCAGCGTCCTAAAAAGCAAAGAGGCACTTGCAGCACAGACAGATGCAAAGTGAGCAGAGAGCTCCCTAAAACAGCCACATTTTTGCAGAAGCTCTCAGGCACAGTGAGGAACCTGAGCATCCTGCCTCTTACAGCTCCTTCCCAGCAGCTGACAGGGTCCAGGGTCTGCCCTCCCTTCTGCCTCTGCCTGCCCTGGGGGTGGTACCAGCATTCAGGGCTGGGCTCAGCTTAGCAAAGCCAAGCTGCCCAAAGTGATGGCATCAGCAGTGGGCTAATCTAACCTGCCTGCCAGGTCTTTGCTGCTGAGCCAGCCAGAGGGTTTGCTCTGGGGAGGCAAAGGGGCAGCCAGGACGTGCAGGGAACAGAGTGAATGTGACAGCAATGTGGCAAACACTGTCCTGGTACAAGGAGCACCCTGGTTCTTTGTGCCCAGCTGCTGCCACGCTCCAGGGCATCAGGGACTCTTGGCCCTGAGGACAAGCTGGTTCAGGCAGCCCTCAGCTTCCTCCACAAAGCAGATGGCAACCAGCACCATGCTGGGCTTCAGGTGTCTCAGACCTGCTCAGCTGCACAGTTACAAAGGAAAGCCAAACATCTACAGCAATAGTAACTTCCTTCTCCAGGCTACTCTTTCCACTGAGAGTGCAAAGAGCAGGAGAGGTTTAAGGAAGGTTTCATGGAGGGGGGTCCTGGGGGCTCTGTTGGCCTGTGAGAGGCTGCAGGGCTGCACAAGAGCCCTTCTGCCTGGAAGGGCACAGCAGATCTCCAGCCCTGAGTGCTGAACCCAGCACCAGTCAGAGGAGACATTGCTTAGTGCAGCTCTGATCAAGGTATCAACCCATTGCTTGTAAATAATCTCCAGTAACAAATGGCAACAGAACAATGACTATTGGGAACTTGTACTGAGTTTATCTAGCAATAAGATCATCAGACCCACTAGCAGTTTGTTTCACTCAATGCAGGAATTGCTGCAGCAGAGGGAAATGCATTGCACTAACACCAACCTCCACAAAAAGCAAACATACCCCTTCAGATTTCAGGTTTTCAGCAGGGTTATTTTTTGGTTTGTTTTTTTTTTACATTTTCCTCCCCCTTTTACTTGGTGCTTTCCAGGTTTAAAAAACAAAAGCTGCTCGTAGTGGAAGAGCAATAGTGGCTTTCATATTTAATAACTCTTAAATCTTGCTCAACATGTGGCAATTGTTAGGTAGATTTGGGCTGCAATTAAAGAGGCACCCTTCTTTCTCTTCAGCAACAATATAGGTTCTTAATCCAACTAAAACCATCATATTTTAAGAGCTGAGATCATCCTCAGGCAAACGGTATCAAACTAACATGGATCTGTTTTTCATAGGGAAGTTTAAAAGTTAAAGTTCACTTTCTTATAAGTCTTCCATTAAAGAGACAGCATCTCTGAGCTCTTTTCAAGTACCCACAGGTACCTGTATCAGGCATCAACATCTGGGGGATGGAGGGGAGAGGATAATTACTGAAATTCCTTCGTTAAGTCCCTTTTTCTGTAAGAGCCTGAGTTGGGACTCTAAATAGAAGCGAGGTGAGGGGGTTTTGTTGGCTGATTATAGATTTGACTGCAGATAAAAGCCTTATTTGTGTGACTCAGCCTTCGAAGTGCTCACAGGTCTGATGGGGATAACTGATAAAGGCTGTGAAAGACAGGAATAAACACTGATAAAACAGCCGAGTGCACTTTGGCGTCAAACCAAAACACTTAATACTTAATAAAACCTGCACAGCTGATGGGGAAACATTTTTGTTTCCTTCTGTGGTTCGGAGGTGGCTGTAAATATCCACAAGGAGTCAGGGTAGAAGCTGGTTTGTGTTGTCCCTGTGGCTGGTGGCTGTGCTGGCTCTGTGGTGCACTGGGCTGAGGTCAGGACACAGGCTCAGAACTCTGCTTGGTTTTGCAGCTTTGGGGTTTACAATTCTCTTTTTTTTCCTCAAATACAGCATGAGAAAATACCACAGGCAGGCAGTGGAGCTAAAAGCAAGGGTGATGTACACACCAGGGTCACATAAACCCATCAATAGAGGGAAAGCCTTTCCTTTTTTTGGCCACATTCAAGTTCGCTTTGCTTCTCAGAGCATTACTTCAGGTATCCCAGATTCCTCTTTTCCCATAATAACATCCACTCCTTATTCAGCTGCTGTTCCTGATGCTTCACTCCCTTCCCCTTTTCCTTTTTCCATTTTTCCCAGACCTTACACTCAAGAGCAATTTTAGCAAAGCCTGACTTGCAGCCTTCATCTGTGCAAAAGTCAGAAAGCCTCAGTGACAGCAGCAGTGTCTTTGAGAGGATCTGTTGCAAGAGGCATCTATTAATATCCACTAGTCCTGCTGCTACACCTCTGCACCCTCCTCTGAAAAGGTAATCCTATATTGTAAAGGCTCAACAAATGAGAACACCAAGGGACTTCCCTCATTTATAATACCTGCAAATGACTTGAATGAAAATGCCTCCACAACTATCAAAGTTTGTGGAGGGCACCAAATTGGAGAGGGAACAAATAACGAGGAACAAGGGATTTCAATCCACTGCTTGCCAGGGCCAGTGAATGGAAAATGCAGTTTAATGTAGAGAAACATAAAATAATAAGTCTGGGGCCAGCAAACCAGACAGAAGGATATTATACTGAATGGTGATGCATCATATTGACCAGTGAAGGGATTTAAAGGTCAGTGCAGAAAAATCCTTGAAGCCTTAAACTTGGCATACAGCTAAAATGAAAATAACTCCAGGAAAGCAGCACAGCAGTGAGGCAAAAGGAAGGGACAGAGCCTTCCTATGCAGTCTTGTACAGCAGAATAGCAGCAGGGCTTGGCTCTAAGTGGCATGATATCATCTCCCAGGGGTCTAACCTGTGGGCACTCAAGTCCCCCATTCCCCACATAGCCCAGCTCCTGCCTCTGCACAGGATGCCATCCCAGCAGCTGCTCTCCCACAGACAGAGGAAAAGGCAGCCCAAGCTGTTCTCCTGTTACCAGTAAAGCACAGGGGATGCTGTTCAAGTTCACTCCAAGGCTTAGTGATACTTCTCGTCAGCAGGATCCCAAACCCCCAGCTCATTTGCTCTTCTGCTTGATCTTTGCTTTTGGCACTGACAAGCAAGAAAAGCCAAAGCAGCAGAGCCCAGGGCCCCCATGGGCACAGCACATTCACCTGTCTGAGCACAGAGCCCGAATCCTGCAGCCACCCAGGACTGGAAGGCACATGTCTGTGTCCATGTGAACATACTGACACACCTGTGTAACCTGCCAGACATGCAGTGCAAACAGTGAGAGGTGGGGGGAAAGATGCAAAACTGAAAATGCAATTCATTCCCTTCCCAGTGTCCCTAATGAGCAGTCTCATTTAGTCACTTTCCTTCTCCTTGCTCACCAGGGTACTTCGTGCCCTTCCCTCACAGCCTTCCTGCAAAAACATCAGCTGAAAGAAATTTTAACACCTGCACACACACAGACACACAGACACACACACAGACACACAGACACACGCACACGGACACAGCCTCTGAGATGGATTTTTCCGAAGGACCTGACGTGGAAGTGTTTTCTCAGTTCCTGGCTGCTGGGCAGTTTCCTTCCTTACCTCTTCCTGCTGCTCCTGAGTTAATTCTGGCTTTTCCCACCTGGGGGAGCAGCAGCAATTCAAAGCCAGATTGCCAGACTGCCAGAACAGGTCCTTCCTCTACCAGAAGCCCAGACGGGGAGGAGAGGATAAACACTCCTGGATAAATACAATGAGCATCCGCAGGATGCAAGTACCAGGAGAAGTCCCCATTACTCACCCCCCTCGTCTGCCCATCTTCAATTCATTCCCTTTTTCTTCTCCAACCCTCCCCACCACTTCTGCTGCCCAAAACCTGCAGAGGACAGGGCCATGAGGGAGAGGGGGGAGCAGGCAGGTCCTGCAGCTCTGTCTGACAGAGGTGCTGGGTCTGACCAGGAAGGACAAGGCTCTCAGCCAAGTGATGATTTCACAAGACCTGTGACATCTGGCAGTCACCAGCACTGCCTGTCCCTCAGCTACTCTGCCTCTGGCTCTTTCCTTGTGTAAACGAACAGATAATCTGGTCATATTCCAGCTAAACTAGTGTGCACGTGATGCTCAAAATGAACCTGGGGATAGAAATACATTACTGTCCTATTGTGATGCCTATAATACAAGACCTGGAATTGCTTCCACGTCCCGGGCCAGATGCATTTCCTGGCTCTCACCCAGCTCCCATGGCAGGTGAGACAGATGTCAGCTCTGCTTTCTTGCCCTCCTCCTTTGCTTCCATGGGATAAAAAAATAGGCCACAGGCCCAAAACCACAGAAAAGCCCTAAAGAATTAATGTGGCCACAGTCTCAGTGGAGAGACTTGCCCAGAGCCATGGTAGAGCCCTAGAATAATCTCTGAGCTCTAGATTATACCAGGCACATTGCATGGAAGTTTTAATATATACCAGTTGATAACCTGTCAGTTTGATCAATAACAATTTCTTACTGAATGGGTTAGATTTTCATGCTGTCAGTACATTTTCTTTTCAGAGACAGAATGACTTGTATCCTGCGTGAACATCAAGGAAAAGAAAATGTTTGGTGCCAAAATATTCCATCTCTGACAGCTGCCTTGCTTGATACCCTAATTCTGCTATCACCATGTTTGAAACCTATGTATAGCAGCTAAATTCATTTTTTCTTGTTCCTCTTTCCTTTTTTTGTGTTGCCCCTTCAGCAAAGACTTATATCTCCAGTCCTTTACTACAGGGCACTGTTTTCCAGAACAATCTTTAAAACAGCAATCAAACAACACAGAAAAATGAGATTACATGCAATCTTCTGCGCTCAGCTTTCAGAGGTTTTAAAAAAAACCAGTCGGAAAACACTTAAGAGCATGCAGGTATTTTCTGTGCCTACTACTGATCCCATCAGGAGCTTAAAACCAGCCCTTAAGGTGCTTTACTGTCTTAAGAAACTCATTGCAATGGTAGAGCAGAGATGAGCAGTTTCAGCTCCTGCTCTTCCATTAGTGTACAAACTGTTAAAGGACAAGAAAAACTACAATAATAAACATGAGCAAGCTTGCTGCAGCTGTGCTTGTCAGGTCCAGACATTAGTGTGGCTAATTCCAATTGGGAACAGTTCCTGGGCTTGGTGATAAATTAATCCCAACTCTGATAATACGGAAAGATTTCTGTATGCATAAGCCAAAAGAAAACTTCCCAAACTGCTTACAAAATCCTCTTTACAGTTACTTTGGTGACTACACACCAAAATATTTAGTCTGTATATCTTTTTTGGATACAGTGCAATCTATTTTTTATTTTGATTAAATGATATTAGAATAGGATATGCTTCATCCAAAAGACAAAAGAATTTATGCACAGGCTTGCACTGAAATTGCAGAATGATGAAGTACAACCGATGTGGGGTTATGTCTGTTTTCCTGGAGATACACTGCAACTGCTTTGCAGGAAGAGGGCAGTGCCATTGAACACTTCTGAGAGCAGCCTGAGTTTTATTTCAGATCACTGTTCTTGGGAAAATCCACAGGCTGACTGCTAAGAGGAGAAAACATAATACCATTCACTGATCTTTTTTTCCATCCATGCAGTGTAAGTTTTGGTCTGCTGGCAGAAGGATGTGACCCAGAGGACAAGGAAAAGATCCACTGACTGTATAAAAACCCCCAGCGCAATGGTTTGGCATGAGCAGTGCCTGGGAGAGACACAAGGACGAGGATGCTGGGACAGCAGAGTCCTGGACAACTGGACACCTTCTGCCAGCTGCATCCTTCCCTGCACCATCTCCACTTCCTGTGCCTTCTCCCAGATATCCCAGCTCACACACCACATTCATCATGCAGTAGATTTTGGTCACACTCCTGCAGGAGCACTGGGTTTCAGGAAGTTGTTCACCTGGGCAGTTTCATCTCAGCCCCGATGAATAGCTTCATTCTGGAATAACAAATATATACAGAGGGAAAGCTGCTTGCCACAAGGATTCCTTTATGCTGCACCATGAATTGTTGGCCAGTGGCCATTTAACATTGAAAGGCAAGAGCCACCTGTGTCAGGTGTGTTTAAAGTTCATATTGACTCCTGCCCACCAGTATTTGCATGATGGACAACATCAGAGAAAGGTGCATTTAGTCATTAATTTTTGCCTGACGTGGGGAACAGCAATGAAAAGGAGCCCTTTTCTTCCAGGTACAGCTTTTGTTTCCCAGTGTGATCGGTCAACTACAAGCCCTATGACACCCAGCATGGGGCAAACCCAGGTCTATAGTGCTGGGGGCATTTTGGGGTTCCCCTCCTGCCTGGCAGCCCACACCAGTGGGAACACACACCCGTGTGGTCCCCCACACCCTCCTCTCTGCCCCTCGCTGCCTCTGACCTTGCTGGATGTTAAGATCTGCTCAGCCTCATACAATGCAGCTTCCTGGGAATGGATTAGAAAGCGAGCTGTGTGGGATATTTGTTATGGCCATGCCTTTCATGGAGGAAACTGTGACTTCTAGCAGTTTTTGTAGATTTTGTAACCCCAGCCAGCCTGCTACTGATTCCTTCATGAATTTTTACAGCTTTGGCTCCATTCGTGAGCAGTAGAGTAGAGATCACAGTTTTTAATGGGTTTAAGTTATTAGTTACGTATTACCAAAGGGTGTAACATTCTTTATGTTGTAAAATAAAGTCCGTTTGTCTTCTCTCCATTTCCCACAGCACACAGCATTAAATACAGTGCACCATTGTTGGGCTTCTCTCTGAAGCTGGCTCTGGCCAGTTTTGGGTCGTGCCAGTGCATCAGCCACGGTGGCAATGATTGCTGTGGGTGCTGGATGACACTCATCCCATGTGGGAATCCCCTTCCCATGAAAAAGGGGGGACCATAGGTGGGAAAGTGCATGGCATGGCTCAGTCAGGGAGGCTGGAGAGATTTGCAGAGGGTTTTGGACCTGAGGGCTCAGTGATGGTATGTGCTGCTGGAGGTTTTATAAGGTTTCCTTTCTGTTCCCTAATGGGAAACTTTGGCAGGGGGAACATTAGGATTTCAACTCATACTGGTGTACATCTCCACTGACCAAAACTTCCCTCTTCCACACAATTCCAAAGCGGCAAAGTTTGCACTGTCTGGCTGCAAACTCGGCCATGGCCCTTGTGGGGAAACTGCGGGGGGCAGAATTTGCTGGATTAGTACAAACACCCTGTGTAGGCTTGGTTCAGATGAGTGCAGTGTTTGAAAAAGAACCCATTTTGCTTATACAAGGACCAGCAGCATAGCCAAAATCTGCAGAACATATCTAGTTTTCTCAAACAATTATTGGTGGGTAGCCAGTCGTTGTTGCTTTTCTCCAGAACAATGCATAAACTACGGCACAGAGACAACTGGTCACACTCACATCAGACCAGAAACCCTGTGCTCTAAATTATTTAAATCAATTTATCTTTCAATTAAAAATAAAGACAAGGAAGAGGGAGACATTTAAATTATGTTTGCTACAACCTAGAGTACTTCCTAGTGTTGATATCCATTGGAGCTGGGAGATAAATCCAGCCTTCTTTCATAAACCTAGGTTTCTTTTATAACTGGTGCAGATTTAGGATTTTTGTTTTGTTGCAGTTTTCCTGACTTAAATTGTCCTTTTCTGTCTTTTAATAGTGTATCAGCTAAGCTGCAATTCCAAAACCTTGGTTTTTTGCACAGTAATATTAAAGGAAAGACTCCTTCAGCCCTCCTACAACTTCTCCCCAACCATCATAAACACAAAATCAGACCTTGCATAAAAAGAAAAGCTCTGCAGGGAAGGGATGATTTTATGGTTGCTGTCTGTCTGTAATGCATGGGATTTTTAGGGACTGACTTTTACATGTCATCTGTCATTTGGAGACTGAAAAGAAACAAAAGAAACCAGGGAAACTTTCTCCCAAATCATTCCAGGCTGATCCTGGAAACATTTATTACGGGGCTTTGGTGGGATTACTCCCCTAAGCAGTCAGACATCAGTCCCACCGACACTTCAGTGAGCACCGAGCACTGCAGAGCTCGGCATTTGCGTGGATTGTGTGAAATCTGGGGGGAAGCTCACCTACCCGGGGCTTCCATGTGTGCTAAAGCATGTCCTGGCTCGAGGCACCGCGTGTTTCCAGAGCTGCCCCTTCCACTTGGAACGAATCCACCTAAATATTTACATGTGTTTGCTCCTATAGTAACAAGAATATTGCAATGGTATGTTTGACATAAACGTGCTGGTATATTCCATGTTGATTTAAACTGCACGGGAGCCGTGTGCGCAGCTCCTCCTTCGCAAGGACGGGCTTGCAGGAAGCATCCCTTCGGCTTCCGACAATTGGGGGAAAAAAAACACGGGGAAAAAAAAAAAAANAATAATTTTTAAAGGGAGATTTTCGGGGCTGCCCGGGTGGAAGAGCAGCCCCAGCCCTGTGCCGCGGCCGGCAGGCGGCGGAGCGGCCGGGATGCAGCGGGAGCCGGCGGGGAACGGAGCGCCCGGCAAAGGTGCGGAGATGCCGGAGAGGCGGATCCGGCACCGCCACCCCAGCAGGGACCAGGGGAGAGGGAAAATTTCAGAAAATTAACTTTGACTCCGTCAGTTCCTTTAAGTAGAATTTTCAGGAAAGCCCGGCTTTGCCTGAAGAGATTCAGGAATTCCCCTATTCCCTCTGAATCCTGCCCTGATTTAAGTTAATTTGGAGGTTTACCCTGCATTATTAACTGCACTTTTCATTATGGATTTGAAAAAAAAAAAAAAAAAAGCCTGTTATCCTCAGTGTTTCCAGGTTTATTCGGGTAAATCCTGTATCTCTGCTAAGAGGAGTTTTGCCTGGATGCAGTAGTAAAATCTGAGCTTTTCTTAAACCATGGCACAAAGCTGAGTGAGGAGAGGGGAGAGGTATTTGAAGAAATGCCTCATTTCCCTGTGCAGAGTCTGAGGGCTAAGCTGCATGTTCTAAAGTTGAGCAAACTCCACAAAAACATTCAAGCTTACAACAAGGTAATTTGTAAACTTATCTCTGCTGTACTCAGTCCCCTTAGTGACTGACGCTGTCATGGAATTGGTTGCAAACACTGAGGGTGGGAAGGCAAAGAAAATTTCTCATATCATATTTGCACAAAGAAACCAAACCAGCTTGAATTTCCAACAGTAAATGCTAAGAATAGGTTCTGCAAAGGAAGACTGGCATTAAAAAAAAAAAAAA
>VYXD01005237.1:4662691-4697214 GCA_013397195.1 Hylia prasina
AAAAAAAAAAAAAGGTAATATAACAAGTTGATTTGAGAAAATCATGTTTATGCTTAGCAAAGACAAATCTTGAGAAAGTAATACAAATCTATTGTATTACTCACTGAGTTCTGATCCTACAGCTCTGATACTATATCTGTTCTGCAGCAGCAGTACAGAATCAAGTCCATCATTCTCTGAGTACTAAAACCCCCCCTTACTTTTAAATAGGTGGTTATAGATCTTGTTCCTACATAAAATTTCATGCTTTTATAAAAGTAAATTCCAAAGCAAATATAACTCTTCAGAGCCATTATTACCCAGGGGTTTATTGCCAGGCTTGTTAATTCTCTTGACAAACATCAGGTCCAGCCTCTCCACTCCGTGACTCCTCTTCAGAGGTTGGTAAGATTTATTTTACAAGTAATACTAAGAACACATGGCTCACTTAGTTGCTCTCTCAGTGAAACTCTAGAAAAATAACTCCTCTCTTTGGTGGCCTTACCTGGCATTTTACAGGTGTAGGAGAGAGTTCTAAGAGCCTCACAGTTGCCGAACAGGGAAGATTTTTGGCTTTGCCAGGAGATAATTGCTTCAGTAGTGAGCTGCCGTTAATCCCAGGCTGTGTTCTTGGTGCTGACCTGCAGCCCTGCTGTTTACATCAGTGGGATTTTTAGGGCCAAATTTTGCAGTTAATTGCAGCAGTGTAAATCTGGATTCCTGAATCTCTCTTCCCAGGCGTGGAGCTCCTTTGGATTTGAGAGCAAAACTCGGGGCTGATCCTGCGGCCACTGAAATCGGTGGCCTTGTCTTGCAGAAAAACACAGGAAAGAACCTGGGCTAGGCCCTCTCCCCAATTTCCTAATGGCAATAAATGTGAGCATTTAGGGGCTCTGTTGGCTCTGAGGAGCGAGGACTGCCTTATCTCCACCTGCCCCAAGCCCTGGGCCCGCTGAGCCTGGGTGGTACGAGGAGGTGTCACTATTAGAGCAGCTCTAGAGGGGATTAATAAATACTGCTGTGAGCTATATTATGTTCTGTCAGGAATCCCTGCAAAAAGAGCAGGAGCTGGAAATGCAAGCTTTCAGCTTTAAGCCCTGAACTTGGGGCTATACAGCAAGATTAAAGCATCGGTCTTTTAATGTTTTCCCATCGAGAAGTGAGAAATTTCCATGCATTTAAAGGCATTCCCTGTTTTTTAAATAACCAGTTGAGTCAAGAGAGCGATTCGATGTCAGTGCTCACTGTATTCCCTGAAGTGCTGCACTCACAGCTGCTGAGAGAGAGGCTGAAAAACCTCAGCAAAAAGGGGTATGGACTGACATTACAGACCCAGGGATCACAGCCTGAGCTACATTCCTTCCCCAGGTCTGGCTGCAGATATTGCAGGCTATGGCTCCTGCAGAGGGAACTGGTTTGTAAAAGGACACTGCATGAACACGGAACATCGAGGTCTCTGCTGGAGCAAAGTGTGGATTAAACCTCTCGCTCGCTGAGAAATGCAAAGAGAAACAGGTAGAGAGTGAAGTGATGAAATAATTCATTAGGAGGAGGGGGTTAATAGTTCTGCTGGATTTCCTCATTTGTTGATAAATCTGCTTTAGTGTCCCCACCTTTGCTGTCACCCACCCCAAACAGGGTGGACATGGGAGTGTTTTGGTTGCAAAAATTTATTCAGCAAAATGCTAATTCTGTTCTGAATCTTGTATTCACAATCACAATTTTGACCCCCACACAGAAAGCAGCACAGAGAATACAGGTTAACTTTATCTTCAGCAAATTTTTCACCTAAATCAGACACATTTACCCTTACCTGTGCAGGATGAAATAAGAAAATATGGAGAGAGAGTTTCAGCCCTTATACCTTGAAGCACAACGTGCTTCTCCCCAGCCTCACATTTGGGTGCACATCAACACAGCATAAAACTGTGTCAGTGATGTACTTGGGATCAGCTCTGTGTTTACTTCATGCCCAGAAAATGCAGCATTCGGGAAGAAATAGGTATAATTTTAGACAGCTCAGATCAGGTTCTTTTTTCCTATGGGCGGTTGCTGTCCTCTGTAATATACTCAGTACTAAATCTGCCGCTATAGAATTTTTAAAAAAGTGCAATTCCCAGCCACACTGAAAGTACATGGTAACTCTGGCAGGATGAGATTTAATTTTCGTCATTAAACAGATAAAAGCAGTTTCAGTCAGAGTGAAGCATAGAGGTGAAAGTCAGAACATTGTATTGCAATTCTCAATGCAAGGATTTGTGGGAACAAAGGACCGAAGTGAAGGCAATGATGTTCCCTTCTTAATGCTTGTGAAAACAACCTCATGTTCTTTTATATTCAATACACACATGCAGAATATATGCACATTTTTATTTTGTACTTAAAAGTAAAAACACCTCCAGGAGTCAGGTTTATAAGAGGGCAGAGAGGAATAATGAATCAAAAATATAAAACAAAACTTTCTTTTACAAAAAAAAAAATTAAAAAATCATTCTTCTACAGGGAAACTAGATTTGTTAGTGGGCATTGTATTTTAAGTGTGTGTGTTGAGCAGTTAAGAGTGATAGAGATGGCAAATAATAAAACCATGTGCCCAAGATCAAAATAATGGTTTATTATTTTAACTCCCTCTGAGAAGCAGACACGATGACTTCAATGAAATTACCTGTGGAGGTAAAATACACAGATAGAGTTGATTATCAAACCACAGAGAATTTTCCACAAGTGCCTGATATCATTTGAGAAATTGTGATATATTTATCAGGTGTTAAGTTAAAGCTCATGTGCACACATTTACATTTACATATATATATATATACACACATATATATACACTGTGCATTTTGTCTAATTATGGTGTAAAAATAGCTCAGAAGTGCTGGAAAACTGATTGCCTTGAATTATTCCATCTCATCTGCATCAGCAAGGGCTTGGTTTTTTCTCCATTGATGGTTGTGTCCCATTGACTTCAATGACAACGGGACCAGCCAAAAATACACAAATTTGTCTTGCATTGCAAACTACAAAAGTCCCTGGGAAAGGTTACCTGTGATATTCTGTTGTTACTGTATGCAAGAGATGTTGTTTGCTCTGTAGGAAAATACAGGTCTGTAATTAAACCCAACAAACATACGTTCTAACTTTAACCAGTATTTTTTTCACAAAAAAATTTAAAAAAACATAAATTAATATTTAGTTGAGAGATTTAATTAAACAAGCAATTAAAGATGTCCACACTCCCAAGCCCTTTTGTTTTACTACTATTTATTTTTCTCTAAGAGAAACCTTTGTTTCCCAAAGGTTTGTCTTGTGGAAAATCACTGCTTTAAATTAATTTTCTTTTCATCAGGTGTAACTTATACTGCTGTACAATGATGTCCTGTGTGTTATTTCAGAAATAAATAGCTGCTTCCTTGGGTTTGGGGTTTTTTTTAAGTACCAGTTCCAAGAGAGGAGGGAGATTTATTTAAAGAGAAATTTTCCTCCTCAGAGAAAACTGTTTGAAAAGCCACACACACACATTGAGTCTTTGTCTCTCGCAGCATCTCAGAGTTGCTGAGGGTGTTTAGCAATCTGAAAGGAGGAGGGTGTAAAACCTAAAGATGTTTTAAATGTGCCAGGTTTTTCAGAAGCTGGTTTGCACCTAAATGAGAAATTTGGGGTAATTTTTTTTTTTTAATATGTTGGACAAAACCACTGAGTTTTTCTCTCTGTTTATTTTTTAATTTATTATTATTATTATTATTGAAGCAATAATGGATTTTTCAGCCTGGTTTTTGTCATAAGGGGCACCTGGTGAGTCCAAGAAACTGCAGTGGTTTGAGCTCCGGTCTCTTTGCAGTATCAGGAGCTTTAATGAGCTCTCAGTGGCCAGATCCTGTTAGCCCTCTCTCAAGTAAGTAACTGACTTTGGTGATATTGCTTATATGACTGAAAATACTAGTCAAATTAAAAATCAATGTCAGCCTTTTGGAATTATCTTGGGTATGAAGCTGAACTCCCCACAACTTTCTTTCAAAAGCAACAATAACAGGGAATTAGGGATTGCTGGGGGAGTGCAACCCTTTAAAAGCAAATAGAGGTGAAATCAGCACATCCGAGCACAAATTATATCAAGAACTTATAAAAATTTAACAGGGAGTGGTGTCCTTTCTGGAAGTATTTAAGCTGTTCCATAGCAGAATAATAGGTTATATCCCTGCAATGCAATTTTTAAATTAGCTGCAGGATTTTATAGAGAACTGACTTCAACTCTCTTAAAATCTGTAGCGACACTTCCCTGGGCATTCTAAAGGACCTTCCAGAGGGGAGATTTTGGTTACAGACAGGGTTTGTTCTCTGGATCTGACAAACCCTCGGTTACCCATGAATTCCTTTCTGGAGTAATCCTATGAGATGGTTCTGTGAGGGGTTAATCCTGCCCATACAGCCCTGAACTGTGCCCAGGGTCAGCAGTTTGCACCCGCAATGCTCCTTATCCAGACCTGCAATTTATAAGATTGGGCTGTTTATTAATGCTTACTTTTAAAACTGCCTCAGAAGGGTCGGAGATAAAACTAAAGAAACCAGTTGAAGGAACAAACTTTCTTCCTTTGGAAACAAATGAGAGCATGTGGAGTCAGGAACCTTTAGCTGGCCATCAAAACTGGGTGCACAAAAGACGTGCCAGTGTGGCATTTCCTACCTCATGCAGCCACTTCTCCCCTCAGTGCAGCTCTGCAAATACAATAGTGCATTGATTGCATCTCAAATGCACCAGACTTCAATAAATTCTGAAAGTGCATGAAATTCAAATCGAAGCAAGGGACACGCAGAGTGTTAGTCCTTCTCAAAATAATAATTTAATAACTCTCCAAAATGTATAGCGGTTTAGGAAAGGCAACCCAGATGGGAACATATAAAATAAAGCTATAAAATTTCCTTCAAATGTATTTTAATCATTGTTAAATATTTACATTTAATAAGCACAAGGTTTTATTGCAAGAGAGATGTAATTACACTTATCATTCATGGAAAAAATGGAGTTTTAATAGCCTGTACATTAATTTCCTAAGATGAAATAGTGTCCTAAAAATATGTCGCTTGCTTTCCCCTGGGAATATGTTCCATATGTGAATGTAAAACAGATGAGAAATTTTTTTTTGTCAGGGCACAAACAAGTCAACTTTAGTTCTCATTGTCTCTGTTACATTTAACATTAAACTTTGCCTCTGATGTTTTGCTTATTAGAAGCACCTTATCAGTGTTTTACAACCCATACTAACAAGGTTATTTATTTAATAAACAATAACAGGAAGAGTAGCAATACCTTGGCATGGACTCTGGGGAAGCTGTCGGTGTGGGCTACGGCCTCACACAATTTAATCATTAATTTGTGGCCACATTTGTTGCATCAAAGACAAACAAAGATCAAAGGGGTGACACCTCTCCAAAAATTATCCTTTATTTTTATATTATCATTATTTGTCTGCCTTGTTGGTTTTTTTGCACACCTTTTCTGCACGTCTTTCTTTTCTTCTTTTTTCCCTGGTTTCTCTGCCAAGGTTCCTGATTGTCTGGAAGTTTTATATGATCTCCCCTTAGCCAAAACAGCCAGCACAGCCATAGCTGCAGATGCAGCAAGGACTAGACTGGAACCATCCATAACCTGTAATTCTAATCAGTTTTTTTTTATCTTGAAACTTGTAGTCATAAAAAAAACCTAATACGGGGAATAATATTAGAAATATCTGGATTTTAGGAACTGATGTCACTGTGGGCATTATCAGTGCAGGAAACTGCTTGACCTGGCACCTTTTAAAAGACTGACTGTGGCAGCACCTGGAAGCCTTCTCTCTTGACAAGATGTTCAGTGTTTGTACTCTGTAGGCAGCCAGGAAAGTCCCTATTAACATTATTTATTAGGACTGAAAAATTATGGTTTTTTAATAGATTATAGCTTTTCAGGTGAACTGCATAAATGAGAAGGAATAAGCTTAAAATTTGGTCTATATTTTGTTCTGTTATGGCATTTCTGAGCTCCACGTTTTCCAGCAGAAAGATACTATTGTACAAATACACCAGAAAGAAAGGCAGATAAATGGGGAGGAAAAAAAATATCTGACATTAAAAATTAACCATATAAAATGGTCCCTTGGACTTTGCACAGCAGTACAATGCCACTCAGTGAATTGATGGGTGATGCATGGAGTGCACTCAGGTTAGCAATGGTTTTATTCCCACTCTCTACATGGGTGGCCATGGTTTTAGTCCTCAAAAGCCATTTTTTTTCCAGCAGGGAACAACTTTCTTGAGAATTAAATTAACAAAAACAAGCATACCCAAAAATGATCCATTCTTCTAGTGCAAATGTGCACTGCCTTCTGCCATTGCGTGGTCCCAAGCTCTTGTGTAAGGCAAAATCCTCATCCTTTGCTCTGTCTCCACAAGAATTAAGCTGAGGCACAGAAAGTCAATGCATTTGAGCACATTAATTACATTAATATCAGGAATACCCACAGTTTATTGCTAAGCTCTGACCTCCAAAGAAATTATTTGCTGCTGCACAAGGGGAGATCATGCATTTGGGGGATCCCATCAGCATTTTTGGATTTACAGAGCATTCCTCTGCTGGAGCTGGTCATAACTTCTGACATAAGGTAATGATATATCTGAGCATAACACTAGACAGGTAAATACTGGAGCCTGGCATGCAGTGTTACTTCTGCTGGTTGCAAGGTACCATCATTTGGAAATACTAAACAAACCAGACTCGTGCTCACTCTCAAATGAAGGTCAATCGTCCCTGCAGCCATGTGTACATGTGCAAGCTATTACAGTCTTGTTCTGCCCATATTCCAAGAGTGGCTGTTGCAGTGAATTGAGGAACTGCTGCCAGGAAATGTCCTTCTCTAAATGACATAATTAGAGTCTGGGGGAGCCCAGTGAAAGCAGATTAGGGGCATCACTGCTGTTCTTGATGCAAGCAACAATTCAAAGCACATAAGTAAATACTTAGACTGTGAGGATGATTTAATATTGATTAAACTCTGATATCTGAGAATCCATGGAAGGTAGGTACAGCACTCTGGAAGGAAAACAAAGCACAAACTTCACATTTTGTATTAGCTAAAAAATAAAGTGCTTTCATTGACCTCTCTGACCAGAAATCAAAAACTCAAACCATTACCCATATTAAAGCTATTGGCTTGACTAATTAAAATTACTGGATTGTCTGATAAAATTAAAAGATGGACAGTTAAATAAACTCAAAAGTTCACTTTCTGTTTTATTTAAGTGTTCTCAGTTTCTCTTGAAGTTGCCCAGCTCTTTTGGGTATAACCACAGATAAGGTGAATCACAGATGTGCCAGCTGAGCCCTGCCTATGCCTCCAGCTTTGTTTCCACTCCTTTTGCTAGCCAGTCCTCAGTTCTGCAAGTGATTCTGGTGATGGAAACACATGGCAGGTGGCCAAGAGGGGAGTTTCGTTGTGGCAACACACCCTCCTCTTCCTTGTTACTATGGAGTCATACTGATTTTACCAAATTGTAATTTTGGACATTTAACGTTAAGGTAAGAAATATTCAACTTCTCCATGAAATAAATGATAGGCAGGTTCAATTCACTGCTCCACTGAAACCAAGAGATCTGCAGCCATCAGGCACTTTATTAACTCTGCTTCCAGATGCAGAATCATTGGCTCCCATGGGAACTTGTTTTAGGGTTTAGAGCCCCAGGACCTACAACGACAGTGGAGCTTCTAAACTGTCCCCCTTGGCTTCTGTGCTGTTCTTCTTCCTCAGGACTTTACAGCTTATTATTCAGGAACTTTACTCAACGCCTTGTGCTTTTCTTCTTTTGATTTTTTTTTACTCAATGTGACAACATAGGAAATTGATACGAGCAGTTATGTCAGGATTCTCTACCCTTTCTATCTGTTTCTGTGTTCCAGCATGAACACCAGTGAACACAAGTTCTGACTTGGTTCTTGGATGCTCTGCTGATACAGAAACCTTTTAAAATATTATTTGTTCTTGTTTTAAATGCATTAGTGTTCAGTGAAAGATCAATCTAAATAAAAGTGGGACACGGCAATGGTAAGAACGTCTTTGGCAGAGTTTGAGACATGGGATACTTTTCCAGCTTGTTTGTCTGGCTTTCCTGGTTAGACTGGGGGCAGCTGAGTTCAGATGTGCATTTGTCTCTGCCCTGTTTCTCTCCTTTGCTCTCAGATACTGCACCCATCCCCATCCCAAGCCTTTCACCAGCCTTCCCAATGCTGCTGCAGATGGTCACCACCTTTGTCAGGAAGAGCCTAAAGTGCTCAGCACCACCTTTGGCCACTGAGGTTGGATCTCTCTGTGCTGCCCCATGCTGGTGTCTGGCTCATCCCTGACAGCCCCATGACACAGCAGAACACAAGCTGTGGATGCCACTGCTCCAGGAGGAGGTCAAACACCAGCTGGTTTGGAAGCAGACAGCTGCCCAGCTGTGCCATGGAGTCTCATGTCCAAAGACTCCAGTTTCTGTTCTCTTGTATGTTTTGCTTTTGCAGCCATTCACCACCCGAATTGCAGCACTTGTTTGGTGCATACTTTGCCAATTATATTTCTTCCCATTGGCAAACCAGAGAAAGAACAAGGCCTGAATCCATGAGAACAGCAGAGCTGACTCTTCTCACACCTTTCAGATGCCTTCTTCTCTTTTCCCGAAACTGAGAGGAGAATGCTGCCTCCACACTCTGCTCCAAACTGCTGTTTGATGTAAAGACAGAAAAGGAGCAGCCTGTCAGGACAGCAGAGAACCTCTTCTCCTTCCTGCAAGCTCCACCACCAGCTCCCACTACTCTGGGCTCCAAGGTGTAAAGACAAGTTCCTTCTCCTGAGGAAGGCAGTCAAATATTGACCAAAATTCCCCAATGAGCAGCAGCATTTTTCCTTATCTGTGAACTGCTAGTCTGTTTTAACAGATTGTCTCTGATATGCAATAACCACTTTCCCTAGATCTATGGGAAGAGCATCTTCTACAACCATGCAATGCAGGTGCAGCAGCAGCTTTGACCCAGGTAGGCAGAGCTACAACAAAGTGGCCAAAGAGATTCATTCCCCTGTGAATCATTGCTTTTCTTTGCATCTTTATCACATTCCTGGATGCAAGCCATGTCCCTGCAGCTTCTTCACCCTTGATTTTACAAGAGGAGGGAAATGGAAAAACAGCTGCAATATCCTTGGCAGAAGTTGTTTTACAGTAGCTCTGAAATTAAAGTATCTCTGTGAGATGGCTGAACCCCTTTGCTGTTGCTCTGGCAGCAGCCAAATGAAATTCTCACAGGGTTTAGCTGATGTTTCCTCTGAAATATTCAGCCGAATGGACGTGGGACTGGAGGAGCACTAATGGGGCTTCCTAGGAATCCTTTCACCAGCACAGGGAAGCAAACAGCAGGTCTCATATCTCGAGAGAGAGCCAGAGTCTACACCACTCCATCTTCTGACCAATTCTGACAAGGTCTGAGTTGAAAAATCCCAGTTGTGTTCAGCAAAGGGAGTCTCAGTGACCTGTTTTGCTCCAACTCTGCTCCATGACTTTTTCAGATTCCTGCAGCAATGAGCTGCGTGTGTGTTTTGTATGCACTAAAATTACTTTAGTGATTTCAGTGAAGCAGGATAGAATCAGCAGAGCTAAAAAAAGAACAATAAGGCACACATAATACCCGGTGCATCCCTGAAAATACCTAATTCCTTCTCTTTTTCTACAGCTCCCATAGCACAGCCCTTCCTTCCCTTCTGTCGTTCACAATCCTCAGACTGAAAGCACTGGTTCATTTCCATCTATACCATCTGCCATCTCTCTTAATTGAATACAGCAGAGTTTCAATGGCTTATCTGACAGAGAGCTATTTGACACTGAAAGGCCTGGAACAGATTTGTTGTACAGGAATATCTTCATTCCTCATCTCCTTACTCAGGCTTGGGAAATTGGAAGGATGGTACACCAGAATGAAGATGTGCAAGGAAAATAAAATAACAGAGTTCTCTTGAGGAGAAAACACAACATACAGAAACCTTAAGAGATTATTCATAAAGTAGAATAATATTTATCAGTGCAATCAATGCAGTCCTGGTCAGAAAAAGCTGATTTTCAGCAGAGTTTCTGAGAGGAGTTCGTATGAGGCACAAGCTACTTTATTTCAGTTTGGTAGTAGTTACTCAGCTCATTGTCTTAGCAGGTACTATTTTATGCTTCACTTCAGATGATCCCCAATTCACTTTGCATGTCAGTGTGATTTCTTTGCCCTTAGACAAAGTTAGATAATTCTGAAGGATGCTCTGCAAGCAGAGTCCTTCAGACGATGGCATTGGGAGCTTAACCAGTGCCAGTTTGCCCAGGCAGCCAATGATGGTGTTGGCTTGAGCACTTCAGTGCAGGCCTTCACACAAAATAAATGCTCAAAATTAACTCAACTTCACTGTAATGTTGCATTCGGGTCAAACCTTCACTAAAGGGAGCTGTGGTGCAGACACAAGGCAGACCCTGCAGAAAGAGCAGATCTGTGTCTGCTCTACTTTGCATCTGCAATTTTTACTGAGGGTTTTTTTAATTTTCAATTTCTGTGATATTTATTGGTTTTATGAGACATTTTCAAAGCAGTGAATCAAAATATCCTTCTCTGGGGAAGTAAATCTCCCAGAGCTTAATTCATCATTTTGAAGTAATACAAAGCTTAAATTTGTCTTTGCTGGAGCTGCATACGAAGTATTCAAGCATAAATAAAGAAAATATAAATAAAGCAGTCCTGAATCTATTTCACTGTGTTATTAAAATTCCATTGTTTGTTCTGCGGGAAAAGACCTCCCAAAATGACAGTGGTAATCTGGGCAAAAAGCAGATTGTTGCCAAAGGGTTCAGCTCTTAAAGGGGGGAAGCATTTTAAAAACTGCCAAGGAAAATATTTTCATTCATGAGTTCACCCAGCCTAAACATGCACCTAATCCTCCCAAACTGACAGTTCAAAAAGGCAACCACAGCTGAGACAGGCAAAGTGCTCAGTTCAAAGGCAAAAAAAAAAAGGACCTGGGGATTATTAGCATTATCACTTTATCACGAAATGACCATCGGCTCTGGAAGTGCAGAGCTCCACCTCCCCTTCCCAAACCCAGGGACTTAGTCCCCATCACATTCCTAAAGGGGCAGCAAAGCCTTCCTTGGTGATTCACCACAGCGAGGAGAGTCTTCAGAGGGGTCGGGACTTGCTGCCATTTGCAAATATAAAGGTTTGGACACAAATGGAAGTGAAGTGCCCTGAGCCTTCAGAACTGGAGTAAGTGAGGAATCTCAAACAGTGCTGCTGCTCGAGGATCCCCTTCTCCTGAAATACTCATTGCGCTGACTGAAAAAGAAAAAAAAAATCCACACTTACTAGGTATGTTAATCTTAGCATATTTAGCAAAGAAAACCCCTCGTATTTCTCTATTCTACAGCTATTAGTTTAAGAATAATAAATGTCTTGACCAAGGCTGTATGAAACAGCAGTAGCAGAGCTGGGAAGTGGATAACCAGACCTCTAAAAAAAACCTGCAGCAACTTTAAAGTGGGGGTCTCTTGGAAGGATGAACCTTCCCAGGAAATTGAGGAGATTCAACTCTTTTGTTTGTCTGGTGGTTCTTTGATGGTTGGGTTTGATTTTATCTTTCTTCCCTCAATATTCAACCTTGACAGCTCATGTGAAACCATCCCACCAACCAACCCACTTCTCAATAATTTGCAGGTACTAAACCTGAGGTCCAAGTCAGCCCAAGTGACACAGACAAAGAGGTCTCACAGATGCTGAGTTCCCACAAACTCTGCAAAAATGGGCATAAAAGAGTCTAGAACATGAGGAAAGATGGAAGTGTGAGCCTAGTTACACTCTAAGATAACAGAATATGAGAAGTTATTGAATGACCCAACTGGTGGGGAAAAAAATAAGAATGTTTTAAGTTAGGTACACATCAATCCAACCAAGAGTGGCAAAAGCTGATTTCAAAAGTTGACTACAAAAGTTTCATTGTTCCCTGAACTATTTGGTGTTGACATCTACAATCACTTGGCCTTGCAGCAGAGACTCAAGGGATGGGAGACCCCAGGAAAGGGAGAAATGATTTTCAGTCAGGGGGTACCACTGTCCCTCCTCCACCCCCTACCAAGAGCCACTTCCCATGGCACAGGGGACAAAAGCATCCAAGGACATGCACTGGAGCTGAGCTGCTCCAGCTCATTCTCCTGGTTGTGGTCCCACCACAGCTCCCAGTGCTCCAGCTGAGGGCCTCACATGCTCAGCAGCCAGCAGAGGGGACAGAAGAGCTGGTCCCATGGGGTTATCAGTGAAATATTGTCATTTCTGACTTGTAAAATTGATCATAACAGCAGAAACATTGCCCTTCCAGCTGAGGGAGGAGAAACTCCCGCAAAATTGCTACATGCCATGAAGGTGCCCTCCAGGTCCCACACCTGGGATGTGCACCATGAAGTGCTGCTGCAAAGCAAACAGCCACACAAGAGCAACTGCAGCAATATGTGAGTGGCCAGCTGTAGGCTGTTTTTCTTGGCATTTATCCTCAGCTGAAGATTTCCTTAAAAATCCTTCCCAAGTTTAAACCACAACAATGCATGCTTTAAATATTGGCAAACATTTTAAATGGCTGGCAAACCCACAAAGCTGCCAGTCGAGCCACGGCTGTGGCTCTGGTCTGTGATGGGCTGCTGGAGTGCAGGAGCACCCTCAGGGCTCAGCACTCTCATCTGCTTTTAGAAATAAAGAAGGAAAAAGTGAGGGAACATTTTCAGCAGGCTCTTTGCTGTGGTGTCTCCATCACCCCCTGCCTTCACCAGCACAAACTGGACTCAGGTTTTCCTTCAGCCCCTTTGTGGGATCCCTGTGGGGACACCCTGATGGCACCAGGAGCCATCTGCAATGAGAATTGGACCATTGGAAAACACATTTTTCTGTACCCTTAATTTGGCCAAATATTGCAGATCAATCCTTTTGAAAACCTGCAGTATCTCACCTGAAACCTGAATCCTGTGAAAAAAGCTCTTTCGTCCAGGAGAGGGTGATGATGCTCAGGGTTTGTTTGAATGCCAATGTCTCTCCTTTGCCTCCTGTGAACTCAAGCACTGAGCCAAGAGCTCTGCTCATGTGTGGCACAACACTCACAGAACTCAAGGAGAAGATTCCCATTGATAGTGACAACCCAACAGATCCCAACACAAAAGCACAATAATGAACCTTATACCCCAATCTTACCCCAATGAACCATCTTACCCCAATAAGCATCCATTTTTGGTGCTGAACCCCAAGTAATTTCTCTGGTTTATATCTTGGGGAAAAAAAAGTCCAGACCAAGCAGCAAACATTTAACAAGACTGATCTGCCCAGCTTCAATCTTCCTCCACTGCTGTGTTACAACATGAGTTTAGCAGAGCCAATTATCTTCCTCCCTTGTGAGCCTTGGTGTTCTTTTACTAGTTTTATTTGCATATATTAAATGATGCATAAATTAAATGTTTTGGGAAAAATATCTCCAAAAAACTTGTAACCACAACACCATGGGTGAGAGTCACACAGACACAAGCAACTGGTTGTAAGATACCTGAGCAACCAGGTACCCAACTGCTCATCCCTCCTGCTGGAAAGGACCACGGGAGCTTTAAAAAAAACAGGTAAATAATTGCATGCGCTGAATGTTTATTTTGTTTGAAANAAAAAAAAAGGCCAGACCAAGCAGCAAACATAATTGCATGGGCTGAATGTTTATTTTGTTTGAAAACATCCTTGGAATATCCTGCCAAGCATGCCAAATGCAGCTCCAACCTGTAAAGAGATCAGTGCAGGTACACCTCTGCTGAGGTTTGCATTGGGAAGCTCCAGATCCCAGGAGGAGAAGCGTCCACCACTGTATTTCCAGGATCATTCCCTGGGGTATCTAGCACTGGCCAGTGTTTCTGGGGTCCTTAATTGTCCTTGTTGGCTATCAGCACACACACACACACTCACTCAAATTTGACTGGAGCAAGCTGCAGAGCATCACCCAGTTTACCCAGGAAAACAATCCTCTTAACACCAAAATGAGATTCAAGGTGCTACTGCTCCACAGGCATGCACAAAATACACACATTGCTCCCCAGCTCAAGACCTTAAGCCTCTCATTATGCAACTGCTTGGGGGTTTTACCCTATTTGAAAGTTAATTCACTTGACAACAGGATTAGACACTGTAGAGCTCCTTAACCTCACGATGGGCAACTGCTTGGCAGGATTCCTGTTGTCACCAGTCACACTTGATACAGATTAATGCTATTTTGACTGCCTGTATGATTTAACAGTATTTTATGATTGTATCAGATTATCTGTCACCCAAGTCAAGTTATAACAAGGGAATATTTAGATGAGCAACCCACGAACAGCACCAGAGTGTCATGTGATTTGGTAAACTCTGGGGCAAGCTTATGGTGAAGAGTTACCACAGGATAAACAGATGGGAATGCAGCATCCTCTGCTAGATCTTGGGGCTTGATTGGAGCCACATCAGAACTTTTAAACTGAGCTCAGTGTTAACTTTCATGTATTAGTTTTATCTTCCTTCATGTAGGCTTGTGGTTATTTGGATTTGGCAAATCGAATATCAATAAACAATATTTTCAAACAATATGAACAACCAGATTTCCTGTGTTTTAAGAAAAAAAATGGAGCAGTAAATGGGAAGCTTAGCTTCCTTCATGTTCTTTGAATAGTTTTATAGCATTGTACAGAAGACCAGAGCTGTCTATTCACAGCTCTGAGGAGGTTCCGAAGAAGAGCAACACAAGGATAAACAGGAGCTTCATAGGTTTGGGTTCACAAGATTTCCTTTAAATTTCCTATTAATTTGTGTCAATCGCTCTGAGCCTCAGATTTCCACTGTAACTGTTTTCAGTTTAACTTACTAACTGTAGAGCAAAACCAACCTTTCCTGTTCTATTTAGGCAATGCACAAACAGCAGGATTTCACCTGGTCCCTCATCGATGCTGTAATACAACTCATAAAAATTGCAATATGACCAAATCAAATAACCTGTGAATGTATATTCTGTCAAACATGATTTTATTGCCTAATGAATTCCACAAGACTGTGAGACATCACTGCTCCTGCCAGGAAGCAGGATCTCATGGACATCCTTTCTGTGGGGTATCCGGAGCATTTGGGGATCAGCCGTAGCTCAGCAGACCTTGGAGGGGTCACAGGTTTGAGCACTTGTGCCAGGTCAGCTCAGATCCTTGGCAAACCTGGCACTCACACCCACACACGGCAATCCAATTCATTTCAAAGAAATGGCAGTAATTTTTTCCTTCCCTTCCCATGTCTCCACTCTCCTGACCTTGGCAAGAACAGAGGTAACCAGAGAGGGCCCAGAAATACTGAGATGGACATTGATGATCACAGGCTCTCACCAATGCCACTAACACTCAGAAAAAAAAGGATTGCACCTCCCAAAGTAAAAATAACTTTTAGCATCTGAATATTCTTAGTGTGTCTCTGCAATTTCTATGACTTCAAGTCACTTCAGGGACTCTTTATTTGCACAGACTCTGCAGTAGTCATTAATGTTTAGAGTTGAGATGGGAATTGAGTACTGGCAATAGAGCAGAAGATAATTGTGAGAGCTGCTGCTGAAAGCACGTCTAGCCCATGACTCTGACTGGACATCATTTCTACCTCATCACAAAGGCATGCTGAAATCTAGGAACCTCTCAGAGCAACAGGTTTCGGGGAGTCAGTAACATTTTTCCACATGTGACTGGTGAGGTCATCTATCACCTGCAGGTTAAAACCTGCTACAGTGACTGCAGAGTTGCTCAGTCTCACCTTCAGACAGACACCCTGAGCCTGTCCCAAGCAGTCTCCTCTCAAAATTCAACTCATCCAGCAGTGTTTTGGCTCTTATTTCAGCCAGTGCATGGCTCAGCCATTCTGTAGGATCAGTTACTGTGTGATTAAAGGCAGTGCCCAATGCAGGTGTCATTTCCACAGATCAGGTGACACTGGGGCTGCATCAGCTGTGCAGCATCAGCATCCCTGGTGCAGGGACAGTGGTGCTCAGCTGGGGATGGAGCAGGATCAGCCATCCCCACACTGGGACTGCTAATGCTCTCTGGTGTTTCCCAGGACTCAGGGATGACAACAGGACAGCAAATTTTTGATAAATTTACAAAAAATTCCTGTCTCAAAAGCACCAACTTGGTCTCCTGTCACAGCATGTATGATGGTGAGGGATTTGAAGGTCATTTTCCAAGAAGTGAAGAAAGCAATACACTATGGTTTTATGGTGGTGATTTATTTCAATTCATAGACAGAAACTGCTCCCATAACTCAAAAGAAATTGCAAAGAGGGAAAAAATGAGGTGTGGGGTTTTTATGCTCACAAAATGGAAAGAAATAAAAACCACTGTTTTCTGAGATGTGATCCAAAAGAGTGAGTTGATTATTTTCAAGTTTTTTATAGGGTTTAGGTTTTGGATTCTATTCACTAAAAGTATACAAATGCTTCTGAGAATGACATTATTTTCCCCATTTAAAAAAAAAAAAATTAAAAATTTAGATGAGTTGCAGATGCAAGAAAGTAACTGGATGGGAGATGACAGCAGGCCAAAGTCAGAACGGCTCATTTCCCTCTCCAGCCTGGGCATGTCCTCTTGCTCCACAACGACTCTAGATCTCAGACTAAGGTGAACAATTTCCCTCACAAAACTGCCACCCATCTTCACTGGTACTACAGGGAAAACATGGATATCACTGCTGGGGCTTGCCAGGACACCAAGGCTGGACTGCAGAGTTGGACATAACCCACACAGGTTCCCTCAAACCTCTTTTGAGGGTGCTTGTAGAAGATGGTTGGTCTTTCCCCTGGACGGAGGTACAAATAAGTCTGGTTAGATTTTCCCTGCTTTTTAAGGGATCATATACCCTCATGAACACAATGCTCAGCAACCCACCAGACCTCCTGCTAAGCAGGAGTCTGTAGGCTGGGCTATTAAAATAAATGAGAAATCACCATTGGTCACAGCATGGGCAGGATTTGCCCAGGTCTGAATGACATGAAGAAAAATGGACATATACAGTCATGTATATTAAAGTGAGTCGGTTTAAACAGTGATTTTCCTGGTAGTGCCTATTCACTCCATTACCTTCTAACATATTGGTTTTCTTTTCTCACAGAATGAGTACAGGTTGAGGCAATTTACATCAAGCTCCTTCCCCAAACCTGACACTGGTAATTATTCCAAATAACAAGATTTGACAGGAGCCTGAAGAAGTGGCACTTAACTCCACTATAGCATTATGTCTTTTTTTTTCCCTTTCTTAATCCCCTTCCTAAAAGCAGAAAAACGATATGGCACTCAGGTAGAAAGGAGTGACTGAAATTATAATGCTAAATATAAAAACATGGCTGCCATTATCATTTGACTCTGCTTGCAAACAGGACTACAATTATTCACCAGTCCCTCAGTCCTCTGCACTGGGGCCCCTGATTCCTCTGCTCAGCCTGTGAACTGCACAGAGTACGGAGAGGTTGAGTCCCTCAGGCAGCCCAAGCTTCCCGGGAAATCTGAAGATGAAGCTGAGTCACTCATCCTTGTTCCTACAGTACCAGATCTGCAGCTCACAAACGAGTTTTGTCTCCATTATGGTCGTGCCCATGTGCCAAAAGATGAGCCAGCAGGGGAGAATACCAGCCTGGCTGAACAGGGAGGTGGAACTCCCTGAAAGATGAAAGAAGAGTTTATGACCTTTGGAAAAAGGGGAAGGCAACTCAGGAGGACTACAAGGATGTCATGAGGTTATTCAGGGAAAAAATTAGAAGGCCCAAAGCACAACAAAAACTTAATCTGGCTACTGCAGTAAAAGGCAATTAAAGAAATGTTTTTATAAATAAATTGGCAACAAAAAGAGAATCCAGGTGGGGCAGTCCTAACACAGCTGCTGGAATTCCTCCCTTTCCTCTCAGGACTTTGTATGGACGGCAAACCCAGCATCAAGTGGATGCACTTCTGCTTGAATGCAAGCCTGGGAGCTGATGGGACCCCCCAGCTGGCAGCAAGTCTCTATCCATCCATCCACCCATCCCATGGGAGGGTGTCCTGGGAAGGGCTGGGATTGCTCAGCCACTTCCAGGGCCTCCAAGGCAATGGCTCATTCCAGCACCACTGGCTTTTCTGCTGCAGCACCACAATACTGGGGTACTATTACAGCAGCAAATTGGCCCATTAAGCCTCAGGAATAATGACTGCTGTTGGTAATTACGTCTAATCCACTAATGAGCTATTGTTTGCTTCCAGCATTAAGGTAAGCTTAATGATGTGGGAAAAAAAAGCAAAATAGACTTGCCTCGAAACTGCTAAACCAACTTAATTGAACAGATGCTTGCTTAGCACCTGCATTGTCATGCTGATTCATAGAGAATTGTTTTAATTACAAGATGATCCTCAGTGGATCGTGTTTCCTTCACCTTAGGGTAGGTTCAGAAGTCAGAGAGTAGGAATTGATTCATTTGGTAGCATTAGTATGAAGGTTTAGCACATGCAGTGGCTTTTCATCTAAGCTGGCCAGCACATGGATGATACAGCCCAACAGCAGAGAAAAAGCTCTGCAGCAATAATAGGAGAACATTAAAATCCCCTAATAGGAACTGCAAAATTGAAACCAAGTGTTGTACAACTTAATTTCTGTCCTGTATGAATTATATACTTATTGAGTAAAAGAAATGCTAAATGAAATTTATAAATTATTACAACAGCACTTGTGTAAAACAAAGTTGTGCCTTGTAAACTTTTGAATGCCAAGATTGATGGTTTTCATGACTTTCCCAAGATCTTGCAAATTTGGCCAGGCTGCTATTTTTGCAAAACTTAGTCAGTGAATTTATTGCTTACACAGCCAAATCAGTGCAGTTCATTACCAACATAAGAACTGCAAACATGTTATGAATTAGGTGAAAACAGCTTTTCCTAGAAAGATGAGACATTTACGCTGTTTAAACATAACCTTTTTTTGTGGAAAACCACAACAAATTCGAGGTCAAACATCAATAGTGCTTCTTCTGCCCCAAACTGCTAGAAATTATTCTATTAACATGGGCAAGAGGACACTTTGCTTCTCCTTCCCTTAATTTATATACATTAAAACTGAATGCTGCATTTTTCCTTCAAATACTGTGCTATTGAAAATATTGCTCTTGAATAAAATGTTCATGTTTTTATCTGCAGCAATTCTTCAACTGCTGCCTTTGCAATGTCATGGCAAAATGTAAAAAGGAAGGAAAAACTGCATAAAGTACCCAGGACTTACCTTTAGGGAGTATAAAAAAACTCTTGAAGTAATCTTTGTACCCTCTTTGCTGCCAGATTTCTTATTTTTCTATTGTTTGAAGTATATTTTTTTTCTTCATAGCATTACAAAAATAAGCAAATTTTATGTGCAAGATAACTCAGAAAACTGCTGTGGCTGAGATTAAAATACTTTTTGGGGACAGTGCATGTCCATTTCCCAAACTGATGTAGCACTAGGTTTCTTGCAAAGGATAATTCATTAAATAAGCTGAATGAACATGCTTTCCTCTTCTCCATGGGTTTGGAAACTTCAAATAACCATTGCAATCTTCTTGAGTTTCCTAGAGAGAAAACTTACGTTACACACCCAAATGAGAATTCATATTCTTCAGAGCCGCTGTGGCAGGCACATGGTTTGAATACTTGTCCCAGAAATGTCTCAGGTTTTTTCCATCTCTCCCCTGTTTTTGGCCACTAAATACCTAAACATTTGCAATTCCCAGCTTTCTTTCTGACACTATTTTCTCTTTATGGGCACTGGAGGAGTGGGAAGGGTTCCTCTGGGAAAGACAGCTGGGGAAAACCACTGAGAGGAGTGTTCATTCCATCATTCTGCTGCTCATTCCATCGACTCTGCCAGAAGCAGCATCCCATGGATTTGAGTACGATTTCTCCTGGGATGATGCAACCAAGGATATCTTTCCTTGAATAAAACACCATGTCCTCATTGGGTGCTGAGGATGTCACACCAGCAAGGTCAGCCAATAACTGGGACAGAGAACTGAGCACTGGGCCTGGGAAAGGAAGGGTAGGAACTCTTCTGGGACCTTCAGGCAATCACCACCCTGCTTCTGCCATACTTGTGGGAAAGGAGGTGGGAAGAGAGGGTTAAAAATGTCGTTTCTGATCTGAAAAACTCGGCCATCATTCCCAGCCAAAGGCTCTACCCAGTGCCAGTGCTCAGTTTCCCCTCTGTAGTTGTGCTTGGTGTGAAAACCAGCACAAGACCATAAATCTCACATGTCTACAAAACACCCCTTGTCACAAGTGCTAAAATCTGCATTGTTTAAATCCAAATTCAAATCCCTTGATATTCTGTTATGTTTATACCTTCTCAGTGAATGGCCAACCAGAACAACATAACACAATGAAAATTATTTCTATTTCCCCCCACCATTTCCTATATAGGCGCTTTTTACCAGACCAGGAGGAGGAGTTTTGGGGGTTGCTGTTGTCATCCTTCAAGAACAAAGTAACAAGAAAAAAAACCAAATTGTTTCTGGCAGAAGTGCAGACTAGAAACAAAATGTTCTCAGGTAAGTACTCACCTCATGATTTGGCATTTTTTTTTACAGGTGATGTTAAGCTCACTGTTAACAGCCATAGGAAAAAGGAAGAATTTACTGCTTGCCCTTTTCAAATCACTTAATGCCAACTCTTCCTGACCTCACCACCCAGTCTGATTATCAGCTTTAACTGGGACTGATCTATCAGCTTCACTCAGGGATCCTGCAGTAGATTCCTATGGCAAGAATTGATAATAACCCCAGCAGTTTAGAAGCATGTGGAACACAAGATTTTGGGACAGCAGGAGGTGAAAGAGAAACAGTATTTCAGTAATTGTGCTCCTGTCATCTCTCTTATCCCCTGAAGCAGGCTTGGAAAGGGCTTTGCATGAAGGAGGCAGGGAGGGAGAGCTGCTCTCCACAAACCTTTTCTGAGAGCCTTTCAGAGCCAGCTCTCAGCCCTCCCCTGCCCCGAGGCAACATCCCAACATCCCACCGCAGCTCCCGTGCGTAAACCTGACGTCAGACTTCAGAGCACTCAGAATTTCACTGAAAAACCAATTTACACATCCCTCTTCCTTAAATTCCTTCCAAATCCCCAGTTAAGTGCTAAATGTCAAAGGGTTGAAAATTTCGCCCAAATGTTATTTATATGTCAAACATTCTGATGCAAAGTGTATTCTATGGTTGTGGAACCTCCTCTTCTCATTAAAACATTCCATGCCATAATAAATCCGTCTTGTAGGAGCTAATTTATGTCTAAGCAAATGATTTCCCTTTTTTTTCAATAGTATAAATGTTTAGATTGCAACATTTTCCCCTCACTGGTGGTTCTGAGTCTACTTTTAGGGGCACAGCAGTCTCACTAACACATTTTCAGGTATACTGTGTTCACTGTACCTTGCTGGCCATGCCAGTGGGCTCCTCAGCCCCTGGTGAACACTATTTTGCCATCCCATGGCAGACAGACATGACTGTCACAGAAAAGAAAGGTTACCTTTATGGAGTTAACAAAGCAAAGGAGCACATTTTCACGCAGCTACCTAGGAAGGCAATTGTGTCCTTTCATACAAGCTGGGAGAAGGAAAGAAAAAAGGAAGGAGTAGCCAAGGTTTTTTCAAGGAAAATGCAGCATTTTCTGCATCCAGCTCAATGAATTTTGCATGTAAGGGCTGAAGGCTATGAACTCTGTTGGTAGCAGAGTGCCTAGGATGGATTTTAGATATGGGCTAGTATGGCAACACTCCTTGGATCCCAAGGAAGAGCTAACATTGTGGAAGATATTCTTTGCAGGATGATGTTCCTGCACTTGAAGGCAGTTTGTCTCATGCATGTTCACTTCCACACTCTCTTTTCTTGGGTCCCATGTGCCCCAAAATATAGGTCTCCTCTGGACCTTGTTCCATGCAGTTCCTCTTATGTTGGACATTCATTCCCTACAAGAAAACAGCAGTTGGACTTTTCCATGGCTCTGGCCAGTCATCCCAGCACATGACTGTTTTATACTAACAATGAGGTTATTTTCTCAGACAACAGATCACAACCTCATTTTCCCTTTCTGAGGAGATTTCCCAACTAATAATACTTAACTATGAACACAAAATTGTATGGGATTATCAAGGATTTTTAATTCATTAATTTGGATACATTTTATGTGCAGAATCACCATGTGTTCAAGCCAAGGCTGAGCTAGAACCACACAAATACTACACATCTCCTTGTTAATGCCAGCAAAGCCCTTTTTATTGCATAATTCTGCTGCCTGTCTGTAGTTTTTATTTCATTAATTTTCATCCTGATAATTGGAAGCAGCTTCTCTCCTTGCTTTTTTAAGATTTAATGAGCTACATAACTTCATGCCTCCCACTGAGGGGCTATAGGTCACTTTGCACTCTGGAGAGTTGCTACACCTTTCCCTACTTCTCTTTTACTCTCCAGCAATGCAAGATAATGTTTATTGTCTTCCAGAAGAGATGTCTGTGCATTCATGATGTGTCAGGCTTGTAGACAGGATCTTCTCTGCAGAGAAACACAGACTCCTGAGATGGGGAAGATTCTTGCAGCAGTGATAGTGGGACACAATCCTGGAAGAGCTCTGGAAGACCTGGATGCCTCTGCTTGTTATGCACCTCAGCTGTGAACTCACAGTGGCACTTTGGGTCCCTCAAAAAGCCTCACAAAGTGACACCAATACCTGTTCCCTGGACAGTGATTTTTGCAAAGCAGTGATTTCAGCATCTTCTAGAGAAATACTAGAGAAAGAAGTCAACAGAGATGGAAGTGTAAGTGTCCATCGGCTATGGAAAGTAAATTCTTCTGGCCTTGGGTACAAAAGCTTATCCATGTATGTGGAAAACCACAATATCACATCTTTTTTAGCTTCTCAAAATAATAACCAACCAACCCGGATTTTACATGAACACAAAATGCCCTGGATAATTTGCCAGCTGAAGTAGGACACTCTTCCCACAATCCCTCGAGACTCAAAAGAGAAAGACCTTCATCCAACAGGAAAGTCAGCAGGAATTGGACTGAAATGTCTTTGCAAGCCATAAAGCCAGTGGATTAAATGTTCATAAGCATGTTGTGTCCCTTGAAATATCCACAATGGCTATCAATTACCTTCAGCTCATGTTTCCTTATTTTTCCTGATTCCTTCCTTGAAAGCAATTCAGAAATCGTTGAGCACCATCATTGTGCTCAAGTGCTCATAATATATTTTAAAATACTGATATTTAATTCAGAGAATTCTTAGTGTTTTAAGAGAAAAAGCATTAGACACATTTTTCCTGTGTTGTTGACAATTGCTTTTGGAGTTTGTTTTGTTAGTTTCTAAGGGACTTGTAATTACACACTTTCAACTCAATTAAATGTGCCAAAAATGGCTTCCAGAACCCCAGAAAAATATTGTCCTAAACCAAAAATGGGCTCTGTCCCCCTCTACCAGTTTGACAGACACAAACCAGAGCTATGAAAAAGCTTTGTGTACATGTAAGGTTCAGCAATTGCACCATCTGAAATGAAATTGTCTTGAGACCCTTTTTCCAAGATTTTTTAACAGTCCCAAAACTCATTAGATAAATGGATAGTAACAAAATAAACCACACAAGCCTCATATTCAGGTATGTAAAAAGACATCCTAAGTTGTCCTGGTTTGCTCAGCTCATCTTTAATGTGTTTACAATGCAAATTAAAAAGCAATCATAGCTTTGCTAGTTTTTAAGGGTGAATTACTCTGCACAAGGGAAAGACCATGCTCACCAGGGGTCTTAGTCCGAAAAAGCACGTTTTTGAAGCAAAGTGCTAAGTGACCTAGAAAAGCACACAACAAACAGGGGTCTTGTCTATACAGGAGCTTTGCATTGTACTCTGGCCCATGGCTGTATATGGATCACATTGAATAGGAAGCTATTTACTTATTTCAGTACATAATTCCACCTAAGATGAGTCAACAGCCAGGGTAAATAGGAGCTTTATTACCATTTGTCACCTGAAAGAACTGCCTCAAAAGCTGTCATTTGAATTTGGAAGGCAAATGGTGCCCTGCACATGGAAATGAAAGCCCCTGTGTTCTCTGCCTACACGGCTCATATTTAGTTGTCATCTTTTTACATCAGGCTTAACACTGCTCAGCCCTGGGGGCACGCTCTGCTCTGTGTGGTGGGGGGTCCCAGTGCACAAACCTGTTGGTGCAGTGAGCACTCAGCCCCGAGTGTTGGTGGCTGGTTAGAGACACCCACCCCCAACCTGCCTGGCTGGGGAAGGCTTTCAAAGCATGTCTTCCCCCTTCTCTTCCTCCACGTAACTCCCTCCCACAAGCCATTTCTGGAGATGGGGTGGGGATTGTCCTTGCTTTGGTTGGAGCTACAAGCCCCTTTTCAAACAGTTAATGGGCTGCTCCCTGCAATGGGGTCTGTCCAGGAACAGAGACTCTGGGGTCTATGTTGGTCTTCTGAGTACATCCCAAAAAGTCATGGAACTCTATAAGGTGGAGTCTTGTCAAAAACACACCAAAATAAGCCCATTGGGTGATGTGTGAAATCCCTGTTGGGTCAAAGGGATGTTGTGCTTGGGGATTCTCAGCAGCTGCCACCACCCTCTTGTCACCACCTGGTCCCAGGGAGCTGCATGAAGGAGCACGATGTGTACAAGGAAGGGCTGCCACAAGTTTATCCCTGTATTTGTTTTAAAATTCCAATCCATTGAGGGGGATGATCATTAGAAGGGGACACCCAGTTAAGCTTGTGTGATTTCTGCAGGAAGGTAAGTGCACTAAAGTAGTAGAATGCCCTAAATAATTCCCTGAAACTGGAGGAGCTGCACATTTGCAACTGCATCACAGAAGGAACAGTAGCTACATTTGAGGAATATCCACACCCTTGTTTAATTTAGTTTTTATATTTCTTCTGAAAAAAAGAAGTCACAACCCACAAGCTCAGTGCTTTTGGATTAATAACATATACTTGTCAGCAAACAGTACATTAGCTGGCTCTTGGCAGCTCATCAAAACACACCATGGAATGGAGCTGCTCATGTTTACAAAGCAAGGGAAGGGCAAGACATGCTGTATAACGGGTAGCAACTCATTCTCTAGTCCATACAAATGGGCTAAAAGGCTCAGAGGAACTATGGCATGAATAAGACAGAGGAAATATTTTTTCAGTTAGTCAAAATGGTTTATGAGCTGTGATTAATGAAACATCCACCCGCCTGTTTGTGTTAACAATAGCTGCATCCATCAAGCAGAGTGCAGGTTTCTAATTCAGGCTACTGGTGCAGGCTCTGCTTGGAAGGCGTCTCCTCCCCAAAACAGAGCAGTGTCGCAAGAGAGGGACCCAGCCCATGCTGGCAAATGAGAAAACAGGCTGGAAACCTCTTCACAAAAGGATGAGCAGGCTGGTACTAAAGGCAGTCAGTGCAAGGACTTCCTACCCGTTTTATCATCTGCCTGCAGATTTGCACAAGCAGGATCTGCCCCATGACCAGCATGTCACATGTCCCCAGGATGAGTGCTGAAGTTACACCACCGGTGTAAGGGTGCCTCAAAAGTAAGGAACCACAGCACCATCATGCTCAGGGTGATCCCAAGCCTGGACAGGGAGAGTGGGTGTGTTTGGATGACAGCATTCAATTCCAGTGTCTACATTTCTCATACATCTGCTTGGGATGTAGTCATAACTAGTCTGTGTTGGTTATGCAGCTTTCAGATCTAAACAGCTGCCCAGCTGTTTGGGTCCAGGAGAGCAAGCCAGACCCCAGCCCTGACACCAGTTCCTTGTCTGGCCTTGGGCAAGCTCTGCAACAGCTCCTCATTCATTCTCCATCTTAACAGTATTTGCTTACCCACCTCATAAGTACAGAGAGAGTTCGTTTATATTGTAGAGCCCTTTGAAGTTGTAAATCCCTGTGAAAATGTCAAGTGTCACTATTATTTTATACTCAGTTGGTATTTCAGATTGAATGAGAGCCTTAGTACATGTAAATTGAATGCATATTAGGGGGTTTCAATTTAAAACATCAGCCAGTTATTGTAGCCTGAAACATCTTGCTCAACTTAAGATAACTATATACTTAAAGCAGAAAAGACTGCCAAAAGCCAAAGATGAAAGAGGTTAGAATAACACCATACACTGCAAAGGTGAGGAGGCAAAGGCGGGTAACCCCGAGGATCAGGCGTGTAGTGGGATGGGAAAGCTTCCTCACAGTGACTCAAATGTTTTATTAGCTTTATCCAGCAATAACATCCCAGTGCACCGGGCTGTGCCATTCATCTCTGCACACAATAACCACGGAGCAGGGCAGGAGCAGAGGTGCTGGAGGTGTTGCCCTGAGGCAGAGAGGGCAGTTTTGCAGGAAACCTGCATTCCTGGAAAGGCAGGTTGGGTTGGGGCATGCCTGTGCCTCTGCTGTCCCCTCTCCATTGGACGTCAAACATTTGCTAAACGTCTTTTCTTTGGTAAGTGCTGGGGGATTTTTGCTTTTAAAGTGTTCAGTCACTACTGTGCATGCTCGGTGGTGGGGGGGAATAGAAATACTGCTGGCAAACTGGATGTGGCAAAAATTCTACTGCCAAAACAAGAGGAAGGTATGGAACAGTTTGCAGCAGTTAATTTTTTTTTTAAATAAAAATAGGTTGTAGATAATGCTCCTCCCAACAGATCTCTGAATGTTATTGTTACTTGTCCTTTTCTGAGGCACTGTACCTTGTTGGTTTCTTAATTTATGCTGTATTTAAATATGTGTTGTCCAGGGAAGTACAGTGGCATTTGCAGGGGCAGAGCTGCATCTGCTGTTCCATCACATGTAGGGCAAGCCTTCTTCCAGCAGGCTTGATGGCCACAATAAAGATAAGCACGAAAAAAAAAAGGGAAAGAAATCTATGGCAATGATACAAAAAGTACTCTAAAAATAAAATCAGAAAAGAGCTTCAAAGAACAAACTTGTTGAGAGTGGCCAAGAGTTGACAACTGGATATAAGCACCTCACTGAGAAGTTTGGGCACTGGGATCAAGTGTTTGCCAGACACCTACGGGCCCATCATACCCAGTTTCCAAGTTATTTCCTTATTTCTATTTTTCATTTTCCTAACTAGACAGCTACCATGCATACAATGGCTTGCAAATTAATAAATTTTCATATAAACTCTTTGTAGCACACCCAAAATGGAGTTCAGAGCACCATGAAATGTCCACCTCATTCTATTCAAATATTTTGGCAGGATCTTCTCCCTACAAGAGCAAGTTTGCTCTTGCCCTGTTTCATCCTGCAGCACCTCTAAAAAGTCCTCCTGCTCCTCAGAAGAGAAGCATGGACATTCAGATGGCAGCAGCAAAGGATTCAGCAGAGGCTCTGAATGGGAATGATGGTCACACAGAGTGTTACAATTTTACATAATAATTTGTCTCCCTTTAAGCTCCAAGGAGAAAACACTTGAAAACACTCTTAGAAACCTCTTGAAAACACTTTTCCTCAGGAGCAAGCAGGAGATCTGGACCATGTCTAAAGTCAATGAGCTCAGCAGGAGCCTCTGCCCTTGCAGGACCAGCACAGCCTCTCCTTTTCCTGTTGTGACCTGGAAGAGCCAACAAATTACCTGGTGCTACTTTTTCCCTTTAAAGTGCAGGAAAACCAGGAGCCAGCCTGAGCTGAGGTGATAGCCATTGCTTCCCTCACTCCCTGTTGTTGCAGTGAAGTGTGCAGCTCATTTCTGCTGCTCTCCAAAACTGCCTCCCCTGCCCATGGAGATTTCAAAACTCAGGTCCTGGGTGGTGTGAAGGGCTGATCAGCCTTTTGGTATGGGACAGCCTCTCTGCAGGACAGCCCTGTTTGTGTTTAGAAAAGACAAAAGTGTTGGAGGAGCAAGTCAACACATGAGCTCTTTTGCCGAAAGTTCTCCTTGACCTTTGACACTCATCTTCTGGGATGGATTTTCAAGCAGCAGCTTTTATTCCACTCACTCCCTCTCAGCTCTCACTTGTGTCTTAAAGAGTTTTCTCCTTTGGCCTCCTTTTCTGCAAGTATGCAGGCTTTGGATGCACAGCAACTGTTTTAATCTAAAATTCCAATACTGGGTACTTTGCTGGGAGGCATTCTAGCTGGGAAGAGCAAAGGGTAGAACTAAACCCTCCTTATTTTAAACCATATGATCTGGAATAAAATTTAATCCCTGTTTTTTAATGCACCTCTCCAAACTGGAATGGCTGCAAAGGAATTGGATTTCTTGATGGAAATCAAAGCTTTGCCTTTGGTTCCAGCCCAAAGTGATGCCAATTTTGGTTGTCTCTTTCCAAGGGAAAAATATGGACAGAATAAATATCTGAAACCTAAGTTCCTTATCTCTGAGAAATGAGGCTGATGGGTGGCTTGGATGGGCTGAAATAAAGAAGGAATGTCAGTCCTTGCTTCTTCTAGCCTTGGTAGGAAACTGTATTCTGCATTTGAAAAAAACTCCCCAGCAAAGTTTTTTCTTTAAGTGAGCATGTTCATGCAAAAACAATCACAATTTGATGAAATAGAATTTTCTAACCCATCCCCCCCAAACCCTGTTTTATTGGATAGTTTCCACCTGTGCTTTGCATTGTGGATTAAGGAGGGTTTCTCCTCTCTGCTTCTGTCTTTGTAATCCTAGAAGTCCATCAACAGCTAAAGACAAATTTGCAGATAAATTCCCAGCTGATCTGCAAGCAGTTTTCATTTCAAATTCACCAAGTCCTTGACATGTTCCCCTGCCTAGCAAGAAAAGCCAGGACGCTTTGGACCAGCAGTTCAGCAGGTAGGCAGCAGCATGGCTGCAAAGGAGCAATTCCAGTTTTCTTTAATGGGAGATTTGGGTTTGACTCTCCTGAAATGAGGTGGAAGGGGGCACTCTCACAGCTGCTTAGGAACATTGGCATTTAGAGGATAAATTGATGTTGTCAGCAAAGAAAGAATCACCATAAACAGATGTATTGGCTTTATCCAACAGCTGCAAAAATTAAGAGTTACAAACCATGTCCTTTATTGGATTTTTAGTCTATTGGGGCATTTAGCACTTGGCTCTACTAACGAGACTGTGACAAGTTTCCAAATTATCTACAAGGCAGGACTTTTCTAAAATATGCAGAAAAGGAGGGGTAGGGGGCAAAAAGAGAAAGTTTTTATCCTTATTCTGATCATCTGGAAAGTAAAATATTCTTGTTGGACCAGAATTAGGAATTTTAATCCTTTGAAGTCAGTAATGCTCAAGAGGAAGTTAGATGCAAATGAAAATATCTGATTAAACTGGAAAATATACTGCCTTCTGCTTGCAGGAGGTGCATAATAGGTCGATAATAAAGTACAATTTTACTGAGAACTAAAGATGGCTAAAAAAAAAGCTTCACTGAATTTTTAAGTAATAATTAATAATCCATAGCTAAGCCATGCAAGGGGATATTCTTTAGTCAGACCACTTAAAATAATATTCACTAAGTCCCTCTCTCCCACTGATGCAATTTGGTGTAGCCTCACTCAAGTGTTAATAAAAGTTTTGACCTTGGCAGTTTTTCTGATGATAAAAATATTACTTCTATGGTCTTGAAATCAATTTCTGTATATTCTTTTCACCCAGACATTAAGACTTTTCTCTAAGTTATGTGGCAGCACACATTGCCTCTGAAGACAGGAGTGAGATGGGATGCCCACACTCCAGGCATTGATAATATAAACAGAACAGTCACTTTTGCTTGTTTTCATAAAAATATGAATTGACCCTTTTGCTGCTCATTCGGTGTTCTATATTTAAGGAAGTATTCTCAATTACAAAATCTGGCTGTCAGCCTTTTTCTGTGTAAGAGACAACTATGTTTTTATCACTCTTGAAGTGTTAAGTTGTTAAGTTCCTTAATATTTCCTCTGAAAAGTAGACTTGCTTGATGAGATTTCATCTGAAATGTCACAGTATTTGCATTTCAAAGATAAGTGTGTTCCAAAAGCAGTTCTGGAGCAGGACTACCAGAGCTAAGAGGGGTCTGGCTCAATGTTTCAGGCAAAATAACAGTATTAACAGCTTCCCATGAGCAGTAGGTCTGGATCTGACCTCAGTTCCTTTAACAATAAATCACTTCAGATCTGCCTCCTTTTTGTAGTCTGTAAAACCCAGATTATATCTGCTTGGAGCAACGTCACAGCACAAGTTGTGGAAAGAAGAAATAAAGTGAGAAAGGAATAAAACTACCGAGATTTTGATGGGAACTGTGCCACCAAAGAGGAGGACACCACAAAAGTTTGATGGAGGAGCCAGAGTGAAGTCACATATACATTTATTATTTGGCCATAGTTTCCATTGAAATCAGGGTGAAATCCATTGACAGCGTTTCCACAGGAGCTGCTGCAGTGGTTTTTGACCTCACGAGGTTTTCCAGCTCACAGATACACAAATGCAGCCTCTCCTGTCTTTCTCCTGAAAACCATCATCACGAGATGGTGCAGAAAAGAATTTACAGTTGGTAAATGAGGAAATCACTGTTTAACAATGCACAATAGCAGTCACTTGGTCATGCTTATGACTTGGCCAAGGCTCATCAAGGAATGATCAGGAGCACCCATGCAAGTGAGCAGATCAAAACTATCCCACCCCCCACGACCTCATGAAATTAGGTACATTCATTATTTAATTTTTCTCAGCACCCATAAATTCAGATTTATCAGGAGCTTCCATATCCATGGAGCAAATAATAAGTTTTCCCAAAAAAATGCTTTAATGTGAAATATCATATGGAAGTGGAAAATTGTCCTGTCAAATCCAAGAGTCCTGGGTCATGGTGCAATGGGGGGAAGGCATGAAGCTCCTGACTATGTTTGCAAAATGAAATTATAATTACTTCCAAGCCCATAATTACTTTTGTTTTTTGCATTTCCCAAGACCATCATCTCCACCAATTTTTTTCTCCACTTCCCTGGAGTCATGCTCCTCAGAGACCCTTCCTTTTGCCTCCTCCAGTTTTGTTCAGCCTTGTAATAAAATTGCATCTTTTATTTCACATAGCTGGGATATTTTGTGGGAGGGGAAGATTTGGAACAAGCGCTTCGTTATCATTTTAGCAGAACATGGCAATGGCAACAAAGCAGGACAGCTGATACAAATCATCCATTTTATAAGTTCTAATACAGATAATGCAAGGAAAAGAAACACATAACAGAAACCAGATATCTCAGTGGGGCTGCTACACGCCATCCATGGCCCGGCCATTTCAGCTCCTTCAAATGTTCTTGATATTCCTTGTTAGGTTTTTAGGGAGAGTCCAGGCAGAAGCAGAGCTTCATATCCGGTGCTTGAAAGGCAGTTGTTTGCAGACTGTGGAGGTTTTGCTAGCGGGTCAGTTTTGGGGAAAGAAATAGATATGTGCTGGTGAGGAGCTGAGAGAGACTGGGGGCTTGTGGGGAATTCAGTCCCAGGATTCAGGGAGGTGAAAATCAGCCACTGCCCCCAGTGCCATGGCCACATGTGACTGTGGCATTCCCATGAGATAGCAAGCTGACCTCAAACTGTGGGACTAAACTTATTTGGGATTTCAACCTGTGTTACAGGCTCTCTGCAGCTGCTGCATTCATTTGGGGAGAGAACAAACAAAGGAGAGCCACAGCTGCCCCTTTGTTACTGCGTGCTCCCGGGCTGTCCCAGGAAAGGCTGGAGCAGTGCTGCCCGGTGCTGCTGCACTGGGCTGGAGGCTCACAGGAGTCAAAAGTCGCTGTGTAGGCAGGTGGGGCATCCACCCCAGCCAGGGCCACAAGTGTGTCGTGTCACCACAGGCTCCAAGCACACAAAGAGTTCCCACACACAGAGGAATAATGTCCTTACACACCCTCAGTTAAACGGAGCTGGTTTGAAACACCACTGTGAAACATTTGTTTTCTTTTAAACTTGTTTTTCTTCCTTCCAAAGGTCACCTTAAGTGGATCCCAGGTACATTTTTTCTCCGGGCTGTTTTTGAGCCAGTATTGACTGATTGCCAAATCTCAGCCCTGCTGATTGCCAGTTTATAACACGCTGATAAAGCCGGCTTAAGCCGCTCCCCCACACCAAAAATGTCCCCTGTCATTCCTGACCCTCTCCCTCCACTGCCTCCCACATCCCACCCAGCTCCCTGCCTGTGTTCTCTCCATCCCTGACTCCCCAGGCAGAGCTCACCAGGGCAGGCACACCAAGCTGAGGATGTCCAGGGGTGAGGGTGGCTTTGTCCCCAGCACGGGCACTGTCACCTCTGCAGCTGTGCATGCCTGGGCCAGGGGAGCTGGCTGGGCACCCACTGAGCACCCACAGAGCTGAGCTGAGTCTTCTGGCAGCTCTTGGAGGAAACATTTTACCAAAAAAAATTTCCAGTGGGGTAAAAATCAATTACTGAGGGTGAGGAAAGCCAATCATCTTTGTCTGTTCTTCATTTTTAAGCTGAAACATTTTCATGTTTCATCTTTTTATTTCTTTTTTGATTGGCCAGATTTTTTATTTTTTTTTAATTGCTGACAACAGTTTTTAAAAGTCTGAGATAAACTAAAATATTTTGACTAATCTCAGTCAGGGCAAATATTTCTGAACTGATGAAAACTGAATTTTTGAGAAGAAGGGAGGTTGTTTCTTTAGGAAATTAAAATCTTTCTGTTTCTGGATAATCCAAGTTGTATGGATTTTGCCACTGAAGAAAATAAAAACAATTAATTTCTTTTCCAAGTAAAACATAATTTTTTTCTCAATCCAAAGTCACATATTTTAAATTTGTGCTCGTTTTTCCCTTTGTTTCAGAAAACAAAGCCAGGGCTTTGGGTGGCTGAGTTGAATATCCTGGGGAAGACAAGCATATTACTGCCCCGAAAGATTCCGTGGGATGTTATGGAGACATCGCCTTTCAAGTGAGACATAAAATCACAGTCCAAGCTAATTTTAGGCACAGGGATTTTTGTGATAGTCGTTTTGCAGCAATCTGGGTATCAGTTAGAGGGTTATAGCCAAATTTCAGCTTCATTCTGCCTGCAGAGGTTTCAGGCTATGTACACAAAGAAATTCTTCATTTCTGTAGTGTGGCTTTACACTGACCCATGTTATCCCTGGCATTAGCTACCAACAGCTGCCAGACAGGATTTTTGTCCGTGATGTATATTTTTGTATCGTCACTTTGTTGAGTTTATGAAAAGATTTAGGACAAAATCCTGGCCCAAGTCAAATCACTGCTAAAATTTCCATGGACCTCACTAAAGGCAGGGTTTTCCTCAGAGGATTAAAGCAGGGGGGTGTTGAATTGTTAATAGTGGGAGAAAGCTCTGAGCAATTAATTTCTTTCCCATCTATCAGCATCTTGTGCTATTCTGAAATGCGCTCTGAGCACGTTGCAGTTTTCTCCCTATTTAATCACCATTTGAAGCTATTTCACAGCTCAGTTTGGACACTTCTTGCAGGGATTTGAGAGCAAAAGCCATTTTGGTTCATTTCATTAAGCACCTCAATTCAGGGATTTACTTCTAATCCTTGAACAAAAATATCTCTCGGAACCAAGTTTCTCCTGCAATGTTTGTCTTCATAAATTGAAAAGAAGAAACACTTGCCAGGAATATTCACTTTTATTTACTTAATTTTTCTATTTCCATGGGCTTTTTACCAGTGCTTCCGTCCATTGCAGCCTGCCTGGAACTGGCCACAGGAGGGATTCAAACTGCACATTTGTTAAAAAACCAGAAAACAGTTGCTCAAGCCTAAATAAAAGCATGAATTCGTTGGCAGCACAGGAAGAAGAAAAGTTATTTGCTTGTTAAGGTCATTGTAGGAATTGAGTTTTACTGAACAACTGTAATTACAACTAAAGCGAATTATTATGCATTAACATTAGCACAGGTAAAAAATAGATGTTACTGCTGGGGTTGTCTGGGGATTATCATGGGATGTCGCAGGATTGGGTTTGTCAGCACTCAAAATTTAAATCGGGTGATGCTCAACCAAATTCCTGAATAAAAAAATTAATTTTCCCAGGTCTGCCTTCCATCCGTGAAATAAAAAGTTGGAAAATGTCCCCTTTGTCCACCAGGTGGCACGAAGGGAAGCGCCGCTGGAAACCGGCTGGAATATTAACTCCTCGAATAATATCCTTGCTGGGGGAGATGGTGAGTGACAGAAGATCCCACCAGCACCATACCAGTGCTCCCCACGGGAACCCACCTGTCCTGGGAATTGGCAGCGTGGCTTTGGGACATTTGTGCCTGTCCCCTCCAGTCAGTGGCTGGACATAAGGGCTTGCAGACAGGGTTTGCTTTGGGCGGGTGCTGGGAGGGGCTTTGGAAACCCCCACTGCTCTTCGGGGCACAGAATTGGTGTTGGGGACAAGAAGGGGACACTTGGGCCAGGGCACCATGGAAGAGGGTGCAGAGGTGGGGCAGTGATGGGGTGCAGAGATGGGGCAGAGATGGGGCAGTGATGGGGTGCAGTGATGGGGCAG
>VYXD01005237.1:4700893-4725308 GCA_013397195.1 Hylia prasina
TGTTTAGGGGGTTTTTTTGGTTGGTTGGAGTTTTGTGTGGTTTTTTGTGGGTTTTTTTGTTTGTTTAGAGGGGGTTTTTGTAGTAAGTATATTACACTCTTTCTATCTTCATAAAAAGGAAAAAATCAAATGCACGTGTGAATTTCTTCAGCCTTGGAGATGGGTGGCTGCTTAGTGTCACACTGGAAAGCAATCTGGAAGTCAGAATTGTACTACTGTGGTTATCATCAAAACTAATCAAACGCTGGTATCCAAAAGTGTGAAACCCTTTCAGCAGGCAAATCAAAAAATGCACCAGCTCTCAGAACCAACACAGACCAAACAAGAAATTACAAACACATGTCTAGAAGCAGCTCCAGCTCCATGCATTTCAGCAAGGAAATGTTCCTGAGGTGTGGGACCCCCATCATTCCTTCCCTGGGACTTTTCCAGTCCTTCCTGACACCACTGAGGTGATCACACTAATCCCAATAGGAACAAAACAACATCAAGGAAAGGACTTGGAGAGCAGTCCCAGGAGAGGGAAGCAGCCTGGCTTCCCTGCTGACCAGAGGGCTCAAGCTGCCACCCCCTTTCCTGTTTTAGAGATTACTTCAGATTTTCAGAAGGACATTAGGGTTTGGCTTTTTTCTGGGAATAAGTTTTTTAAGTGACATTGTAATAAAAATTTGTACTGGACCTAGAAAGATGTAGGACTGATAAATGGGTAGAAAAATATTGCCTGGTTGTGATTTTTCTGAGAGAGGAATACACTTCATTGCCTTGCTTAGGTAATTTTCATTGATATGAAGCTTTATATCCCATTCTGAAAACAGGCAAAAGGTATACACAAACCAGGAGATGAAAAATTTCCAGGACTTATCTTCAAATTTCTTTAAAAATTCATTAATGCTCAGTGATGCTGCTAACCCTGTATTCCTCACCATCACCATACAAAACTTCATGTATGTTTTCTGCCTGGATAGTGAATAACTTCAGCAAGACAACCAAAAACAATATCTCAAATTAGTCCAGCTTCACTGCACACTGTGTGGTCATGAACATAAGCCAGTAAGATTCCACTCTCTACCAGTCTCATGCAGAGGACCTTCATGAGTTTCTCAAACCTATGAATAAACAGCACTGAGTGCCCCAGACCCAGGATGAGCTGAGCAAGGGGAATCCTCCCTGCCAAGCGCATCTTGCCCTCTGTAGGTGGGCTGTGGTTTTATTTTGATACCTCAAGACCAGCTCAGGGGTAGATCCTGGATGTTTGGCACTATCATTTGCAAACCATCGAGAGATATAGAGAGCAAATTAATAGACCTGCAGAAAGTGGTGGAGCCAGAGGAAACTCTGTGGCAAAGCCTGATGTCTTTGAGGAAATCAGACTCTGAAGTGTTATGAAGGCAAACACCATCACCACCCATCAGTCACCTGCCTACAGTCGTTCCTAAGGCCAAGCAGAGAGCAGCTGTGGGAATATAGGTGATGAGGTTTAAAGCAATTTCCCTGGGATGAGCAACAGCCAGGATAACACCGACTTTGGCATCCAAACAGGAGAACTGGCACCCCTGAGCTATGAGGGAGAGGATCTGCTCCAGGTGCAGACACCACCACAGACCCCAGCACAGCAGGGCAGGCACAGTGTCACATGAAACAGCCACATCTGCTTGCATTTCTTCACTGAAATGGTGAAGTTTGACTTTAGCTTGACCTTGCAATTCACAAGCTCCAGGGAAAAAAAGAAAAAAAAATAGAAAAAAAGGAAAGAAGGAAAAAGTAACAGAAAGCAGCTAAAAAGCAAGCAGCAGCTAAAACAGGCTGTAACCTCATGGTACAGTATGAATTAAAACCAAATGAGCTACTTTGCAATATAAGCAGCATCTGGTGGGATTTTGCTGAGGATGCTGCGATATTTGAACTCCTTCTCTCCATAATACAAAATCCCTGAATCAATCTGTTTACACTAGTGTTGCCTGAACATTTCAGGATTCATACCTGGAAGCCCTTTGAGGAAAGAAACATTAAAAATCCTCTCTCTGTTGGCAAGATGTGTCCTTTCAAAAGCAAGATTGAGACACACTTGTTTTTCAAACCTCCCCCCAGGAAACAGTTGTCGAATTCTAATTAACAGTTGCTCCCCAGGACCTGTGGCTCAGATCCTCACTGGAGCTGTACCGTGGGTTTGTTCCAGGGGATCTGGCCCACTGGGTGTCTCACATGACATGGGCAAGCAGCTCCTGGGCCAGTGTTTAATCAATGTCTAATTGCTGCTGGTGATGCTGGTCTCCAGGAGGCTGTGCTGCAGGCTGCTGTCCTCACTGGCGTTGCCCCAGCTTGTCCTACTGCCTCCCCAGTTTGGGGACATGGTGTAACCCAGAGCTCTGCAGACACCAGGCTGCACTGAGGGGTTTGGATTTACCAAACACACCGTGACCAGGAACACATTCACTTCCACACCACCCCCCTGGGTAATCAAGCCTTTTTTCGAGCACATCGCTATTTAGACAAGAGTCATCAAGTGTCATCAAGTGTGTCAGTGGGAGTGAAAGAGGAGAAGCTGCTGGCTCTGCTCTATTCCCAATGATAAATGCATTTCTGTCTGTGTATGAGCTACAGTTTGGCCCCAGAAAATGCACTGGAGATTCAAAACTTGTACAAAAAATTAGGCAATGTTTTCACTTCTTTCAGAAAAAGCTCAGCTGGTGAGCAAGCACTGGTGTATTTACAGTGCCAGAACAAAAAAGTAGTGTCTGAATGGTCAGGATAATATGTCCTATGGAAAGTCTATTAATGACTTCAAACTACCCGGTCCTTTTCTAAAGGCAGAGTCAGTGCTACAGACATGTTTTGAGGATCTTCTTCTCCTCATCCCTGCATACACATAGTTCAGTCTCTTCATAAGCCATGTGCCAACAGAATGTTCACCTAAAGCTACTCTCAGCTCAGCCCACGACAGCAACACCAGACCATCAGAGCTTCATCCTTCCACAGCACCAATATTTGACCAATGCCAAGATGTGTGCAAGCTCCTGGTCCTGAAAAGGGTCATGAGAAAACTCTGCAGGATTTCAGCAGGACCAGGATGCCACCTACTGCTCTTGATCTTCACTTGGGTGCTCCCACATTAAAAGATAGGATAAGGATCACTTTTTCACACCACTGAGAAGAGGAGCCCAGGGCTAGTTGTGAGGACACCGGGAGCAGGAACAGGGCAGAAGTTCAGACCAAGGGGAAATACCAGTTCACTGCCATACAACCTTTCACGTGGTGATCCCAGTGCTCCTTTTCTGCTCTACACAAATATTTGTGTGACTCTTTAGAGACATTTGCTTTGGGTGATCTGACTTCTATTAGAGATGCCAAAGCCCGTGGTGGCCCCTCACCACAGGTCACTGGTTAGAGGCGCACGGCAGGCGCGATGCTCTGGCACAGCAACCGGGTCAGCCCGAGCTGTGACCTCAGTCCAGACATGGTTAATTCTCTCCCCTCTTGCCCTGACTTGCACTGCCTGAACTTTTGATCATTCAGCTGATGATCTGTGTCATCCTTTATGCAAACAAGCATAAATTGACTAATTAATCTCTGGGGTAACCCCCCTGATTTCGGTGGAGCTGCAGTCAAAGTGGAACAGATCTTTAATGCACTCTGTTCCTGTAGCACAGCCTGTGCCTTGTCCACTAGTCAATGTAGACCTCTAATTATATGGATTTGACTCTTAATCTTTTCTGGTCTCAGGAGATTCCAGTTGCTGAAAATTATGGATTTCACTTGGAAACTACAGCATCACCAAATCACCTTGCTGGAAAGCTGGGAATGCTTTGGACCTGTGAACCAAAACCAGTGCTGAGGACTGAGTGGCTCATGGTTAATCAGCATGCCACTAGGAAACCTGAATTCCTGCACTTTGGCTCTCATTCCCAGCCCTGAGCCACAGCAAAGCTTCCTTGTGCAAAATGCCACATTTGAACCTTTCTGTGTCATTTCATATTTGAAACCAAAGCACTCATCCAGGGCAAGACAGAGATTCCTTTCTGCAGCACAGAAGCAGACAGGTGAGAATGGGAAGTGTCATTGTGTGTTCAAGTGGCATCACATGAAAATACATGCCTTTCAAATCACAGTCAGAACCTTCTCCATCTTTAAACAGCTTTACTGTTTTTCCCATCCTCTATCCCTTAACTTTCTTCTCAGCTATGTGCAGCTGAAGGTTTTGTGAGAGTTATTGTGAAAGACCAAACAATAGATTGGAGCCTTGGCCAGGAATCTTAAGGTTTCCTTGTTTTTCAAAATGAAAAAGATGAGTTGCAGTTGACAGCTGTCCATAAAAATTGTAACATACAAATCGTATAATATAAACTAAAGGGGGACCAAAAGTACCACAGAAAAAAAGAAAAAATGAGCTTGTTAGAACAGTCTGTATTACAGCTGTTTCCCTTGACAGTTTTCTGTACCCTAATATGCTCAACAAATTGGCAACCTGTCCTTATATATTTGCATCAGGATTCCCTTAAGGGAAATGTCTATATTATTCTGTTTTGGATAAAGGAAGCAGTTTGATGTGACAGGTAGGTCAAGTGTTTCTTTAATAAAGCATATGGGTAGGAAGAAAGAAATAGGCTATTGTCAATGACTTGACAAATAGGTAGATATGCCCCCCTTGAGGATAGCCATGGAAAGCTACTAGATAAATAGCTCTTGTTATTTTGATTTAACCACTTGGCTGCTGAATACATCTTTTCCCAGAGAACAGCGTCCTCAATAAAGGTCACACCAGAGATTATTTTATAGTCTGCAGTGAGGTGTTAACTCAGTTTGGATTTTAGTTACACAGAACAAGCCTGGACAAAAGTTGGAAATTAGCTTAAAATTAATTTCTATATGATCTGGATGGGTGTTATATTTGTATGTGATACAGGTGGACATTTAGTGTCACTTCACCAAAGTTTGTCATCTCAGTTCAGCATCAGAATTAGAATCACAGAATTATAAAATGGTTTGGAATCAGAGGGACTTTAAATATGATCTTGTTCCTGCTGCCATGGACAGGGACACCTTCCACTAGACCAGGTGCTCCTGGGGACATCCACCCAGGCAGTGCCATCAGGAGGGAGCCACTGTGGGACACACCACGGGGTGTTAAAATATCCCCAGGGCTGGTCACAGGCAAACACCTGAGTGGTGCTCAAAGCCTGAATTAAGTAAACACATATTTAGGGAGCTTTTACAGCAGAAAGCACGTTCCTGGTCACCTCTCAAGTCTCCCTTGGAGCTGTTAGGGTCTGTTGTGTAAACACAAGGGAATGGATGCTTTTTAAGTTCTTTACCCTAAGGAAGAAGGATTCTAATGTGGTAGCTTCATACAAAGCCCCTCCCCTTGGGTGCAGCTCGGCAGGTAGATTTATATACCAGAATAATTATCTGGATAAAAATTCTGATCAAATTATTTAAATTACTAAAATAAAATTCCAAGAAGATCATAACTGTGAAGATATGTGATTTTCTTATCCCTTTTGATAATATTGCATTTCTTGGCCCCTGAAGCAGTTTGTGGACCCGCAGCTGGCCCTGCCAGGCTGAGGGCTCATTCTCCCTGCCCTTGGTCAGGACATCACTGAGGAAGGGAAGAGTTCTCTTTCATTCTTGGCTTTTTTTTTATAACCAGAATTTTAAAAAACAGGACAGGACACTTCAAAATTCAAAAGCAAACTGGGAAATAACAGCAGCAGAGTCATCCACCCTGATCCATCCTTCTGACTGAGCTATCTAGGGTCCCCATCCACCTTGGGTCCCTCTCCCTAGGACTGAGGAAGGGTGCACATAGAAATCCGACTCAGCACTACCATGATCACTCTCAGTTGTTCCCATCCTGCTGATTTAATATGCATGCCCTGGTCATGCCAGGTTTCTAAACAGAGATTAGCAAAACCATTTTGTGCTAATTCTGAATTATCTTCCAACATTATTATGGGGGGGGGAGTTGTCAGCATTATATTTTTACAGCAGCATCAGTATGTATATTATTAATTAGCTATAAGTTGATGATATATAGTCATATATTAATATTTTTATAACAACCCACACACTATAGACAAGAAATTACTATATGTGATATATATACTATATTACATTAAATTACATTATATTGTGCTGTGCTTTGGCTATTATATTTTGACTGTTATATTAAAAATAATAAAATATAAAAAACTTATCTGGAATTTCTATTAATAGATAAACACATAGATAGATGCATTAAAAATATTTTTAGAGGCCTAAAAGATATTGCCTTCTTTTTAATTATTTTATTCTTGCCTTTCTGAAATATTCAGTGTGATTTTCCAGCTGCAGAGTCTTCTGCCTGGAAAAAGCTACTATTCATCTAAATCAATGTAAACTGCTGTTCTCCTTATCTGCCTAAAAGCACATTTTCTGCTATTCATAACTGGGCATTCCTATACTGTTGACCCAAACAAGGAGAGGACAGAGGTTTGTTTTACCATTTTATTCTTCACATAAGTAGAGAGCAGAATTTATGCCTCTGCTTTGGGGAAGTCCTTTTCCCCATACATGGTAGCACACTCAGCTTGGCAGCCCCTGTTTTGTTTTCCATATTAAGCCATATACAAGGGCAGCAAACAGGGAGGTGTTGACTGCCCCCATTACAAAAATCAGAGGCAGATGAAAACTGCTGCTTGGGCTGGACGGTCACATCTTGTCTTTCTGCTTTATGCAGAAGTCCAGAAGGAACAAGACCAACTGGTGTTGAAGCCAACAAAAAAACAGTGGCATTGTGGAAAGTGGAGCAACACTGCACTTTTTTGTTTATTATTACATTAGTTGTTGCTAGCCTCAAAGGAAAACTCAGGTAAAGGGCAACCACACAAAGACATATCACAGTTTTCAAGAGGGATTTATTTGCCTTTAAGAGGGCATGGGCTCATTATCCCTGGAAGTATTCAAGTCCAGAGAGCTTGGAAAAACCCAGTCTTGTGGAAGGTGTCGCTGCTCACAGCAGGGAGTTGGAGCTGGGTGGTCTTTCCATTCCCATCCAAACCAGCCTGTGCTTCTATGATTATGCTGCAAGGCTTCTAAATGCCTTCTTGGGGACTTTGTGCCATTATTAATGTCATTATTATTGCCCCTTTTTCTGTAATGACTACCCATTGCAACAAGGAATCATGAAAACACATGGCCTTTCACAAAAACCTTTCTGACAGAGGAGACATCAGTGGTGAAGCACCTGCTGGGAGGACAACCCCAACCACCCCACCACACTGTCCCAAGAGTCTTCCAGATGTACCCAGGTCTCCCACAACTCATGTACCTCCTTCTTCTAAGCAATGCATGCAAGATTCTGCAGAGGAAAAAAAAAAAAGCAGAAAAAGGAGCAGAGACTTGCTTTAGTAATCTTCCTGCAGAGCAAGAACTGAGAATTCGGGCTTTTCAGTAATGGTCCCTGGAGGCTGAAAATTATGGGTTGGAGTTTGGGAAGAGTCTGTTCTTTTAAATTATGGAAATACCAAAATAAAAGGAAAAATTTCCTACATTTTCTTCCAGGGAAACAATCCATGTTTCAGTTACATGTTTCTGTTTAAACTTGCAGATGCTTCTGATGCTATTTAACGTATTTTTGCATTTGGTGTTCCTGTTTCATTTTGTTTCCCAAAACCGAGGAGTTTTGTTTCACATCCCCTGGAGAAGTTTGGGTTCTGATCACTTAATTTTCCTCATTCACAAGCACAAAGTTCACGTGTTTGAGTTGCCCAGTCTACAGGGGAAAAAAGAGAGAAAAGAAATTATTTTGGAATAATATAATTTCTTTTTTTTTTTTCCTTTAATGAAAGCACACCCACTTCATTTGTATTTTGTGAAACTTTTTTTTACTGATTTCTTCTCTGAACGTAAGTTTCAGCCTAAATCAAGTTGACATATTTCTTTTAATGTGTTTTTAAAATATGCTTAATGGTGCTGAAAGCTAAGGAAGCTCAAATATAATTCCAAAAGCCTGAGCCCACCAGAAGCCTAATGCAAACATTATTATAAAAACTCCACAATGGTTAGAGGTTTCAGGGAAACCTGGGTGTTCGTTAATGACATCAGAAATGTTATCTGTGTGAGGAAAATATGTTCTGTTGTTTGGCATCTTGATGGCTGTTCAGTATTTCTTTTTTCTGCACCCAGAAAATCTGTTTCCAGTGTTTCTGCCACAGAGAATATGGAACAGCAGGAGAAGGAGCAGAAGTTGATGCAAGGGGGGGGTTTCATGATTGTTATTCAGCTCACATCTCTGGAAGGCACACTCCCTCTCTCCAGATTTCTCCCGAGAAATCTGCTGAATAAAGAGTGGCTCCAATGCAAGGGGCAGGAGAGAGGAAGAATATTTCTCCTATCCACACGGGACAGGCGTGAGAGTTGCCCAGCAAACATTAATCAGGAGTCCTTACATTTCCCCAGCACTCAACTTTTGGCAAGTGGAGAGGGACGGTCAGTATTTGGGCAGACTGGGGAACAGCAGAGGGTACAGGAGCTCTAGGGCAGCCAGAGCTGAGTGCCAGCAGCTCCCACCTCCCTGCACTGCTGAGGACTGGCACTTCCAGGGAGCTTTTCACTCAGCCAGGTTGTCCCCAAAGGACGTGCCCCCAACACACACTGCAAACACCCAGGGGGACCAGCGCTGCCCTGGCTGAGCGTCCAGGAGAGAACTCAGAGGCCAGTTTGGAAACACCAGCAGATTCTTCAGTCCTTGGTGAAAACCATCTGTGAAGGTCTGTGTCCATGGGGAGAAGAGCCCCTTTACTCACCCTGGCACCAGCCCCTGCTATGCACAGGCAAAATTCCAGCTGGGACTCTTTGGTGGTGTCTGGAATTCCACTCCAGGCAAGCACAGAGCTCAAACATCACCCTGAAATATTTGCTGGGAAGTTACAGATGTAACTTCCAAAAGAGGCAAAAGCAGAAGTTTCTCTAGATGTTTTTCCCTTCCCACCTCAGCAGGGCAGGAGTATGCTTCATTTCATCTCAAATCAAAACCTTTCTGGCCCCACATGGACCCTGGGTTTTCACACACTGACATTCCCTTAAAGGATGGGGACACAAAATGCAAATAATCTTCCTGTGGCTCTGCCATCAGCACAGAAATAGCACAGGGCTTCTCTCCCCACCAGGCACAAAGAAAGGATCTCATTCAATGCCAGCAGCTCGCCCTGCACTCCTTGTTCCAAGGAGCACACACAGAGCTGGACTGCAGAGTCTCTGCCTGCTCCCATCAGGGAAACCCTCCCTTCCCATGTCACTTGTCACTCACTGCCTGAGAGCTGACTGCCATGCACAGCAATGGCTGGGTTTTGGCTGTGTCACCTCAGCAGTCCTTAAGGGGACCCTGAGCAGAAGCCTGTCCGTCAGGCTGTCCTGCACTGATGGGTTTCCCCAGGGAGGAGAGGTGTTAAACTGCCTGTGCTGTCCCTCCATGTGTGGCTTCTGTAGAATGCCCTCACCCTGCCATTAATCCTTCCTATGATCCCTCATTTCCAAAAGACATGGGTTTTGAGTTGTCACAGGAGCAGCACCTTCCACAGCACAGCTGGAGGAGGATGGAGATCTCATTTTTATTATCTGAAGCATCCTGTGGATGAAAAGCAGAAACAGTCTGTCCTGCACCCATCCGAATCCTCCCTCAGCCTCCCTGGCTGCTTCATGTGCTGCCTTTGAGTTCCAGCTTTCTCATCAAGCTGCATCCAATCTGGCACAAACCCCCAAATTATGTTATTTGGAATTTTGCATCCAGCTGTTTCAGGCCAATTTTTTTTCATTTTTCTTTTTAAAGTCAGAACTAACAATTACATAAACACAACCTTTTTCTTTGCACTTTTTTTTTTTTCTCTGCACTTCAGATAGGAAATTATCTTTGTTAGAAAATATATTCTTCTCTTCTAAAATGTGCTTAGCTGCATGAATTCATTCACAAGGATATTCACTGTTACTGAATTAGCAGCAAAAAAAAGAAAGGAAAGAAAACCCAAACGCAGTGAACCATGATCAAGTAATCCAAGGAAATCAGCATGTTCCTCTCTAGACACTTCAGAATACCAAATGCTAAGACACAAGAATCCCACTAAATATACCTCTTCTCCTTATCTCTGTAAGTGTCTAACAGTATTTTCAATTCTCATCATTTTATCAAGAGTCATCTGCATTTACTGGTGATTTAGAGCTTGGATCAATTTTTAACCCAACAATTTAAGCTTTCTTTCTTTTTCTTTAGCACATATCCAGCCTTTCTGAAAGGCAAATGAGTGCAAAATATTCAGCCTTATGAGAGCAAATAAAAGAACCTGGTATGAAACATTTCCAGTTCTAGTTTTAAGCCAAGCTCATGATTTCAGAAAGCTTGGATTAAGCAATACAGCTACTTGAAAACAAAGAGGTTTGAAACAATGTGGAGTGGAGTAAGCAGTGTATTTGGCACACAAGGCCTCGATTTTATTTCTATTCATTCTTTTTTTCCATTGCTGTTTGCCTACAAAACTCTTTTAAAAGCATTATTCCAGGTTTCAAAGCTCAGCACCAGGCTGAGCATCATCCACTCACTCATCTTTCCATGTCTGAATTTCATTCACACTGGGTGGATTTGGGAGGACTGTGATTATTATTATTATTTCTATTAGGAAGAAATTGTGAGGGTGGTGGGACTCTGGCACAGGTTGTCCAGAGAAGCTGTGGTTGCCCCATCCCTGGAACTGTTCAAGGCCAGGTTGGATGGGGCTTGGAGAAACCTGGGACAGTGGAAGCTGTCTCTGCCTGTGGAAGTTGGAATGAGATAAGTGTTAAGGTCCCTCCCAACACAAAACATTGGATGACATGACACATGACAGGACTAAATGGGAGGCAAGGTCCCACCATGAAGCTCATCTTCAACCACTTCCCTCAGGCATGAAGGGGGATAATCCAGCAGCTCAGTGGGATGGAGATGTCCCTTGGTGCTCCCTCCAAGAGCCTTCCCCAAAGCTGCAGGAGGCTGTACACTGCAGCCCAAGTAGTTATGAAAGCCTGAGATAGATAGATAGATTTGTTTTATTCCTTTATTATTATACAATAAGAAAGGGAGCAGAGGAATTCAGCCAGCAGCCAATGCAAGCATCGCCCATGAGCCCTGTCAGGACAAGCCCTGGCCATGCCATGAAGGAGCCTGACACAGAGAGCAGCACAGAGAACACAGCCCTGTTCAGTCATGCCTTGGGGATGGGGTGGGTGCTGCCAACTGCCCTACACAAACCCCATGGACACCCTGCCCTCAGCTGAGCCCTGGGCTGGGCAAACACCCCGGGGAGGGCTGGAGGATGCCCAGCCACCTCCAATCACCAGTGCCCATGGCCACAGGCAGGGCAGATGGTCAGAAGTGGCTCCCATTTTGGGAAAGAGGCAAAACACCATAAATCATATTTAGCCTGCTGAAACCTCCAAGTGATAAAACAATTGAAAAGACTATTTATAAAACACATATGGCAGCCTTAATCAAGGCAGGAATGAGGTAATTTCTGCCAATTAAGTCTCCCTCATTCTGCAGTTGGAAGCAATCAAAACAAAGGCAGAATTATCAATGGCATGTCTGTGTGCTGCAGCCTCAGAAAATACCTGTTATGTTGGGGCTACAGTAAATCACCTCTCACCATGAGCAGAGAGGCTGTTGCTCTCAGCTCCCCTGGACTTGAGAGGAAAAGAGAGTTTAGAGTATTTACCTAATTAATGGGTAGTATTTTGGACATATCCTATGTAAGTCTCTTTTCAAAGCAAAAGGCAGTGTTGTAACAAAATGGCACGGGGAGAGCATGAACTCCAAGTTCCCATTTGGAAACAGGTTATGTCTTCCCAACTCTTCTCCTCCCACAATTCACTGGAATTGTTGGAGGGGTTTTTATGCTCAGTGTAATTTTTCCAGATCAAGGAAGTTGCACACATTGACTCTTGTTGGAATATCCCATTATTATTTTATTTGTCCTACTGGTGATCAAATGGTGAGGATTACTCTTATGCAAAATAACAAGGGAAGTACTGTGGCTATAATTATTCAATATTAGGCATAAAATACCTGCCAGTCAAAACTAAAAAAGAACATTAATGAATTGGATTATTGTAATGAGTGGTAAACTGACAGTAATAGTACTTTGAACTCCTATGGAACTTCACAAAAAAATCTGAGACTTTGGTCACACATTAATGATATTTCCAACACCTCTATAATTATTAATATATTAATTTTAATTAAGAGGAAAGTGAGACAGAGAGAGATTTATTTCATTTGGATGTAGCCAGCTCATTTTTCCTAAGAAGCTTGCATGCTACACTAATCCAAATCATTCCTCTGCCATTGCAGAAGCTATGGAGCCAGGAAATCTGCAAAAGGACTTGGATGCCCAAGCACAAAATTATGATCTTCAAACCTTCATGACTCTGCAGAAAGTATCTATAAACATCTGTGTTTTCTACATTAAAGTTCTCCAGATGTCTCAAATTCCCAGAAGTTCTCTGCCCCTCTCTGTGCATTTGCAGCCCAGCGCTTATCTCAGACGTAAACTGTGTCGGCATCTGCAGAGAGGATTCCTGCAGCACCCAGCCTGACAGGCTCCCACGTGGGAGAGGAGCACCCTGAGGTCCAGCCCCACACCCAGATGAAGTTTAGGAGCTGCACGCAGAGACTTCCTCCTCCAAATGCAGAGGACCCCCTCCTTCTTGTGCAGCAGGTAAGTGCGCCATCACAGCCACGGTACCTCACCAACGGAGCACCAGGGAAGGTCAGACACCAGGGCAGCTCCCACAGGACCCAGCAGGTGCAGGGGGCACCCATGGAGTGCACAGCCTGTGCACCCTCCTCCAGCAGCACAAACCAGCAGCGTGGGGGTGAGGAGCCCTCTCCAGTGCCCTGCCCTGCGGAATACTGCAGTGGCAAAGGCTGCGGGTGTCTCCACCCCACCCTGGTCTCCCCTTCACCTCTGGAGGCTGCAGACACGTCCCAGCAGGTCAATGTTTTTAACTCTTGGGGAAACACTGGGGCCAGGTGATGAAAGCTGTTCCTGCAAGGCAGAACTGTGACCTGAGGATGATGCACGTTTCCTGCTCCTGATGTGCAGGTGAATGGCTGCAATTAAAGCGTGTCCTTCCTTCTGCATTCACACGGGCTTTCCTCCAGCCCAGCCTCAGCATGCCCTTGTCAGGCTCAGGATAACCCCTCATCCCAGGCATTTCCCTGGCATAGTGCAGCACCTCTCCATGTCTCATGCAAGCACAAGATGCTGGAAGTTACTTCACTGTTCCACAGCTCCTCCAGCAGCAGCAGGACTTGCACTTCATAGTGCTCACACCAGAAAAAAATACAGACACGAGACCAGGGCATGCAGAGTCAGTAACAGGGACTTTGGCATGGATATATCAGACGTGCTCCTTCAATTATACATCACAGATACTGGGAAAGAACGTGGATACTGCAAACTAAGAGTCTGACACAAAAGGATGAGCACCCGGAATCTGTCCACTGGGAGACCACACCAAGGAAATATATAAATTTTTGATATCACACTTTGAACATTACTCTTAAATGCTCAGCTGCTGGAGACACACAGAGAGGCAATTAGCTTAAAGTCCCTTTCTCCAAAGGCATAGGGAGCCACAGAAAAAGCCTTCCTGATTCTAAGCTGAAGGCTCAGGAATAGAAAGACAAGGTATAAACACCTTCCTGCTACTACTGAAGGAGGATCTCAAGACCTTTGAGACAAGTTCTCAGTTTTCTGAGGCCAAATTTAAATGATTGTATTATTTCTAGAGTTAACAATATTTTAATGATCCATTTGAATAAACAGAGAGAGTGATCCATTTCAGTCTCTTAAGTAATGGATGCCTGCAAACCTCACAAAGTGACTCTTGGTTTATCTCAGAGCACAACTAGTTATCACCACACCAAAATAACATCAAACCAGTTCAGTGGGTGACTTGGGGATTGTTTTCACTAAGTAGATCATGTCTCCCTGGAAGGAGATTGATAGTAGAATTGTACACCTGCTTTTCAGAAATGTTTGTAACTCCAAAGGTGGAGAACCTGGATATCAGTAGAGCGGAAGTGGATTTTCTAAAAAATAAACAATTTGGGGTATTAACTAAAAACAAACTGTTCTTCTGAACTGTATCATATTGGTCAAAATATCTTTCAGAGGGCTGGGTATGTCCAGGGTGGAAGTTAGTGCCCAGTCACAGCCATTCCCAGTGCAGACAGGGACATGTCTCACTCCAGCCTCATGAAATAATGAAAAGGAAATACAGAAAGATTAGCTGAAACAGTAATTTCTTTTTAATTAAAAGCTTTATATCAACATCTATTTCCCTTATAGTGGGCAGTTTCCTACTTCCAGGTACATTTTAAGGCTTGCTTAAGCTTCAGTGGTGTGGTGTTTTTATTGATGTACTTAATAGTGGATTTAGATTGCTTGTTGTTCCAATGTAATCCCAAATCTAGATGGAAGAGCTACTTTTATGTGGATGCAGAGCAGGGAATCAATGGAGCTGTGCTTGTGTTCAAACCAAGTGTTTTGTTGCATTAAGGCACTTGTACAGGAAAGGTTTCTTTTCTCTTATAAATTTCTCCTTTTTCTGAATTGGTGGGAAAATTGTGATTTTGGGGTCATATTAAGGCTTGCTGTAAGGAATTTCAGTATCACTCAATGTCAACAGGATCTCAAAGAACTAAAAAGAACAACGCCAGCACAAAATCAAGGAGGGAAAATATATTAGAAGTGGGAGGGATGGTACTGGGCAGCAATCCTTCAATTTTGTGTTTACAGGAGATCTCAGAACAGCCTTTCCTTCTGCCTACCTGGCATAACCTCCTGCTGCCTGCTCATACTGTCCTGAAATTGACTGATAGAAATTGTGCTGCTGGGCAAAGGCGAGGAGAATTGGAAAGTCACTCCCATATATCTTAAATATTTGAACCAGGTGCACCTACACACAAAAGAAAAAAACACCAAAAGGTTGTTATTCATTACTGTATTACCACCATTGTTTGTTCTGTAATTAGTGATGATAGGTAAGCAAGCTGGAAGGAAAGCAAATAAGAAGTTAGTAAATGGAGCAGCATTCCAAGCGGGCAGAAAAGCAACAAAGTGGGACCTGGAAATTTCACTGGAAGAGTATGTTAATCTCTGTTCACGTACTGTTTCATTCACATCTGACTTGGAGATTCAGAGGTTTCTGCCTGAGCACAGTGAGGGGATGGAGCTCCTGGATCAGCTCCAGGCTCAGGTGTGCAGCAAACTGTGCCAGGCCAGTTGTAGGACATCAATCACCAGGTTCTCATTGATGAATTAAACCAGCAGAGAGGTTTTTACCCCAAGCCACATGGCCAGTGAAAAGCAGAGGGGTTTCCACTGTCATGCCCAGAGATAAAGCCAGTATTGCTGAAGCTCAGTGCTGCTGTTTAAAGAGGGGGAAGGGCTTTCCAGGGGCAGTTTTGCTGAGAATGAAGCTTTTTCAAGCAAACAGCTTTAAAAGCCCATTTCCATCTCAGGTTGTGTAATGTTTGAAAGCTTGGAACTTCAGATATGGAGTGTTGTCTGACATTGCATGGGGCAAAAGAGTAACAAAAGGGGGAAATACAGCTTGGCTGCATTTAGGAAAATGCTACCTTGCAGAGACCCATGGCTGAAGCTTGTGCTCCTGCTTCCAGCTACTGATGGCTCCTTCCAATCTTCACTGAGGCTGGAAGCCAACCATCCCCACCTGTCACCCTGCTCCCACCTCCTCAAGGGACCAGCAGCAAGAATGGAGATGAAAGTTAGAAAATTATTATTATGGGACAAAAAAAAATAAAAACCAAAAACCCCCAAAACATCAACAACGACAAAACCCAAAACATGTTTTGGCATTTTGAAAGCCCCATGTTGCACATGCTGCCATTCCACCATGCAATCACAGCATCACACCACGCCAGAGCCTGTCTGTGTGTTATTGCACTCATGTCTCACATTGTTCTCAGTCTTATTGCACTTTTATGGGCGAGGAGATCAAGTTAGTTGTCAAAATTATTTGTGTAGTGAAAAATGAAGAGAGGGGCTTGAGTGATTTGAAGATAGTCTAGAGGAGGGACTTCTACAACACTGTTTTTGTATCACTTTTAGCTCCATCATGAACATATTTACCCATTACCTAGGATGCACTTCAATAGATGGCAGGTTTCTAAAAGAGTTTTTTAAATCTCCATATCTTATCTTCATCTTGAAGTACTCAAACAACTTCACACCTAGTCAACTCAGGCCCTGAGGCTTCTCAAGGGTGAGGGCTGCACCCTGATACCTCATCACCCCCAGAGCTGAACAATGGAGAGGTTCAACCCATGGAAAATTCTGTGTTGGGCAACAGTCCCTCCCCACAGAGGTCACAGCAGCTGCACACCTCCACAGGCAGCAAAAGAAGGGGCAGTGCTTCAAACAGCACAGAACACAGGAAAACTCACTGGGAATGGGATTTTTAGCAGGATTTGGCTTTCTTCCTACTTTTTTTCTTGCCCCAGTGGGCTCCAGTCCTTGACTTGATGGCAACATATGTTCTAGGGTTCAACTGCTTTGTTGGGGCTTGAAGAGGAGTTCCTTCTCAGTAATTACTCATAGCAAAAACAATCTGCAGAGTCAGCTTTGTCAATGACAGTCCTGAAGGGTTGTCAGCCCCTCCTAGGTCACCTGGTGCACAAAGCATCATAACACATGGCATAACCAAAAAAAAAAAAAAAAANGGCATAAAAAAAAAAAAAAAAAAAACAAACACCATCCAGGGCCCTGGCTATATTGTGGGGACCTTGTAATTAAATAACTTCAAATGAGCGGCCTAGAATATCACACGAAGACCTGAAAAAAGCCCAACAAAGTGATAAGATCACTTATTAGTGCCAAACTTCTGATTTAATTATATATTCCTGGAGCCCTGTTCTCAAGGGAACTGCTTGCACAACCACATGGTGAAACAGAAGAAGGGATTAGAACCTGTGGGAGAGAAGCTAGAGAATTTGCTCCAATTCACAAAGAAAAGTCTCCACACATCTGACTGAGGAGGACTCTGAGATTAAAGTACTGAGAAGGCTGAATACAGGATTTTCCTTCCTTTTTCTGTGTGATAGGGAGATAATAAAATACTTGTTATCAACCTGAACTGGACAGTCTGACACAAGGCCTCTCTCATTAAGGGAGTTAATATTCCCACCAGGGACAGGGTGCGCCAGAAGGGAAATGTGCCCTCCAGTCACCATCTCTAAACTCTCCTTTTTTTTAAGTAAGGCCCTTTATCTGTCTCCACACTTTGCTTTACCCCAAATACCAGGCTCAGGCTGGCTGGACAGGGAAGGTTGAGCTAGAACCAGTTCAGCTCACAGGAGGGTGATACAAAGGAGAAGGGCTTTACTCCACGTTTTGTGGCTAGACATTTGGACTGTTGGCAATGTCCAAGGAGAGGAGCCCACACTGAACTGTCACTTTTGCAGAGGAGCCGCCTGATCCATCTGTCCATGACAAAACTTGTAATTGAGCAGTTAGCTGTGATAACCATCTCAGTCTTGCCCACACACTGAGCCTGTTTTGAAACCTTTTTGTTTTGGCCTTGTAATATTTCTTCCATTGTTTCCTTTTCTTCCTCTGTTATCATCTCCAAAATTCTGTTCAGGACATATCTTTTGCCATCTTCCTTATCATAAACCTGATTTATTTGGGTGCCAGCTCCCCGTGGTGACATTGCCACTGCCCCTTATGCAAGCACCCTCACTGCTGAATGCTGNCCTTTCTCATACATGCTTCTTCCTGACTGATTCACTTAACCAGTGCCAGCTCCCCGTGGTGACACTGCCACTGCCCCTTATGGAAGCACCCTCACTGCTGAATGCTGCTTTCACACCTTCATCTCCATAGGGCTTGTTCCTCATGAACCCCACAGAGAAATTAAAATTAAATTGAACCCTTAAAAATCACCATCTCCAAATTCACATACCTACAGAGATTCAGCAAAACCTTCCACACCCTCTTCCAACAAACACCACCAGGCTCCCACCCTGCCAGCTTGTTGGAACCCAAAGCCAAAATGGGGACTGACCCAAAAAAGTTTTTATTTTTCATTACCCTCCACTTTTGCCCCATTCCATCATGACACCAGAACAAATTTACTTCCCTCATTGGGCCAACTATCTTGTAAAAACTGCCAGCTCCAAGCACTTTCAGAGAAATATGGAAACACTACATAGGGGTGCCAGCCTCAAGCTGAGATATCTCCAGTATAGTGGCTAGCCACCACATAGGGCACATGGCAGGAGTGCCCCAAGTGCTCAGCAAGTCACCCCTTGGCCCCATCAGAAGTGGATGAAAGGTGACAGGGATGCAGCAGCTTTGTGCTTGTCAGAGCCCATCTGGTTTTGCCTTCCCTGAGCCGCCTGCCATGCTGCAGCTCCTGCTCTGTAGAAGGGTTGGCTCAGACAGTGTCTGCTGCCCCCAGGAGCTGTTCCACACCACCACTGCAGGCACCCTGTGGCTCTCCATGAGTGCAGCTGATGGGAGCCAGCAGTCAGGTTTCACACAAATGAAGCTGCAATCCTGGGATGCACTAAAAAGCTGAGCACTTAATTGCCTTCAGGCTCCTGAGTCACCGAACAGCAAAACACAGCAGGTTTTCTCCCAAAATTTGGAAGGCTCTAAAGGTACAGAGGATCATTACAAGGGGGTTTAACCAGTAATCAATCATTCTTAAGGACCAAGGAGTTAAAAGCTGCTAAGGATGGGATCACAAGTCGGGAGCCTGAATACTCTGTCAGGAGGAGGCACTTGCCAGCAAGAGCATGAGCATCGCAGCTCGGCCTGGTCACTCCCTCCTCCCAGGGCAAAGGCGGCCCCAGCGCTGCAGAGATAATTCTCTGCCTGTCCAAGATAATCCTATCCAAAGCAATCATCTGTTAAACAACTGGAGAGAGGCCAGCCCACACACTGCAGATCCGAACCTGAATGTTCCCACAACCTGAGGAAAGAGCTCAGGATCAGGAAATGTTATGAAAAAAAAGACGAATCACATGGGAAGTGAGAAGAACACTGAACTGCTCTCCAAAGGCAGTGGCCAAGCTACTGTTTATTCAAGAGATGCATCTAAGCTTTGCAAAAAATGTTGTTTGCATGAGAGGCAGACCCTCCTCCCAAGGAGCAGCCGAGGGCAGTCCATGGAACTGAGCACAATGTGGTACCTGGGCACTGTGCTCCCATCCCTCCACTGCCAGGGTGGGGCAATGTGTACCAGCCTCTCTGGGTACCACAAGACCAGGGAAGATTTTCCTGCTCCAGTCCCAAAAGGAGCTCAGCACAGCTTTTTACCCCACCCTGAGACCTCCACCCATCTGTGCAGGGATTTGGGCCAAAGAAAGGTCCAGAAAGGACCCCAGTGTAGATTGACCCTGGAAATATCCCCCAACACACCCATCTATGAGGAACCTTTTGGGTGGTTGTTTGGCTGTTTAAAGGAAAAATTCCGTGTTATGACAAACAGACAGTTTTCCCCATTTATTAAATGCTCATAATTTGTTTTAATGGTTTCTCTAAACAAGCAGACTTTTTTCTCAGCTCTTTGAGCTTTTAAATGACACAACTGTTATGTTAAGAGGGGAAAGGGTGATGATTTACATTTGGAGCAGGGTGGGGGTGGCCAGCAGGCAGAGGGACAGCTGCAACCCATCGGACGTGGCCTGCCTCCACACAGATATTTTGTTTGCACCATTGTGGTGGCCTGGGTCTGTCAGTGCCCTCAACATCAGCTGTGTCCTTGGTCACCAGCACACAGATGGTGGCTGCTCCTCTGTGTCCAGCAGGGACACACCCTGGCATCCACAGTGCTGCAGCCAGACTGTCATCCTTCTCCCTGCATGGAGCCCATGGAAGATGGGAAGTGTCCCTTAAAACCTGTGTGAGCTTCTCTGGACCATAACCAAGCCAGCATCCCTGGCTAATGCCAACCTCTACTTGCAGCTGGGGAAAACCAGTATGAAAATCAGACACTGATTTTATATTTTCAACTTATAGTTAATATTAGAAAGCAGTTGGCATGCTTGGCTCCCTGCACAGGAGGTATGGCCAACAGAGATTGTATGGAAATCAATGAATTATACAAAATAGCATTAACTGTACTCATGATGAACGTTGAAAATACTGCTACATCAGCCACAAGTGGCAAACCAGATGAACAAGCTGCACTTGCTTTTCCTTTACATAAAAATTTCATCTCTTCACAAGAAGACTCCCAGCCACCGGTGCCAGCTGGAGGAATCTTTTCACTCACCCATTTCCCTCAACCTCTCCTCCATGTATGTCTGCAGATCCTTCAGATCTCTGCAGCAAAAACTAGAAGAGAAGATAAAACTATTTTGTGTGCACAAACCCCAGAAAACTTTTTTTTTCAGGAAACTTCTTTGGATAGCAAACACCTGACTCAGGATTTTCAAAAGCTGTAGAGCGGGTTGGGTTATCTGATCACCCACAGGTATTTGGGTGGCTTCTGCTGTGATTATTCCCTTCATATGTACATAATCTTCAGGAAGTGTGGAGCTATACAGCCAGGGGATGAATTCCAAAGAATATACATGAAAGAAAAGCATGTCACTCTCATTTACAGAGCAGAAAACAGGAGATTCTTCATGTCCCAAACTTTGTAAAAATTAATGCCAGCTTGAAGCTCCAGATGGTAAAGCAAGGGATGCACAGACCCACTTGAGAGCTGATCACCCTGCTCCTTGTTTTCTTTTTTTCTTCTTTTGCCTCTAGTTGTTGTTTTTCAAAACTCTAAAATGTTTGTACAAACTTCCATCTTGGAAGCCCAGCAGAATAAACAAGAATATACACGAGGCGCAAGAAAAGCCAGCAGACGGGAAAGAGATTTCCTTTTTTTCAGTTTATGGGTGTAACCATTGTAGCTGCTGAAAATAGCCACAAAACTAGCTATAAACCACACACAGAAGTCATTAAAATTTCCCACCTATCCATACCAGCAGCTCAGGTACTCATTCAAAATAGTCTCTAGAAAAATTTAGAGTGAGTCCTTATAAAGTACTTAGGAAGCCATTAAGCGTAGATTCAGAGGGGTGAGCATTTTTGACAGCCAAAGGTGTCCTTCCAAATATATCAGGGACTGGAACAAATTGGTAAGGTATCCCAAAAAATCCCCTCTGAACTCACTATTTGCCTTGGAATACAAGGGACAAGAGCTCTGGGTGCTCTGGGTGCTTCTCTGGTGCTCAGAGGAGAGCACCCAGATGCTAAAAGGTAGATCCTGCATGAAAATGAAGTCCCAGAGCTGTCTGGGGGTTGCCATAGGCTTAAGAGAGCAAGGACTGGCTGAAAAACAAGAATTCATTTAGGAAAAAAAAAAANACCCAAGCTTCAGTAATGAGTCCTGTTCCAAATTGACGCAAAACTAAAATCTTTCTCTGAACAGCTCTGAGGAAATTCTGATGTGCTGGGGAAAACTCTCTCATACAGAGAGCCTTCAGCTCACAGATACACCACCAGGGAATGCTTGTGTTTCCTAGTAGGCCACACAGAACAAGTGCATGAATGAGAAGGTTTGGCAGACAAGTGTAGCCCCTGTCAGGGTGTTTAGCTTTCTGGCCTTTATATGCTTTAGAAGAGATGCTACTCTGTCCCATGAGACCTTTCCCAGTGCAACCTGCATTAAAAAAAGTACATTTCTTAAAAAAAAATAACAGAAACAAAGAAGAAAAGTTCCTCATTCAACTCAGTGCTGTGCTTCAAATTTTAAAACATCCATATAAAACCCAACTCCCAACCAGCTGGAAAGGTTTTACAGACCATATACGGCCAGAAATACAGCTTTTGCAAGCTCCTTCCACCGATGGACCTCTGGCCACAGTGGGGATCTGCTGAGCCTCCATAGTCATTTTCTGCTCACCAAAAACCTTGAATGTACCTGCAGGAGTAGTTTTCCTGGCTTCTCTTGTCCTTCAGTCTTTGAGAGGAGCTGCCTGGGTGGCTGGAGTGCAGTAGGACACCCTGGGGTAACCACAGGCCTGCACCATGGGCATCTCCCTGCCCAACCTCATTCTTTGGGGCAGTGGCCAGACCTTCCTATGAAAAAGAAATAAGACATTTTTGCCAAGAGAGTTTCCAGTCTGCAATCCAAACAAATCTTCATGTGTCCTCAGGCACTTACAATTATGGAAGCATCCTATTTGTAGACGTGGTGCATGAGGACATGGTGTCGTGGTGGACTTGGCAGCTTTAAATTCAAATTTGGACTCAATCATCTTAATCATTTCCAAACTAAATGACTGTGATTTCCAGCATGTAACTCTGGAGCACTAACTGTGCAGAAGACCATATGCCTATGAATTTTACCCACTTTTGACACAAGTGAACACCACCAGACTTCTGATCTTACACCTTCTTACCTACACAACATGGAGAGAGCACTCACATGACTGAGGGTCATGTAAAAACAATCATTACCTCCCCTGCCAGCATCTATTTAGACAATGTAAATGCCATGAGCCCAAACCAAAATATTGTGGATAATCTTGGCTCTGCTGAAGTTAATGGAAATGTTACCCTTAGTTTCAACAGGGCCAGAGTTTTACTTATCTTCTACACAATCCAGTTGCTTCATATCCAGTCCTCCACCCATTCACAGAATCCAGATGGTCCTGAATGAAAGAAAATTCACCTCTTTTCCTGGCATCCCAATGGCTGGCATATTTACAGGTTGCAGGTCACACAGAGTGAGAAATAGAGTCTGATGCTCTGAGTGCACCATTCTTCAGCTAAATTAAATCAAATCAAATTTATAGTAGTCTGCTTTGGAGAAAAACTGTGATAAAAACCAATTTTCAGCAGCTTGTAAACAAACCTAAGCATAGATGCTCAGCACTCCTCAGAAGAGAAAGAGTCCTTTGCAACACTACAGGCACCAGTCAGTAGTTAAACTGGAATCAAAGCTAATCCCTGGATTTCTAGCCTCACATGGTTATTAGGGTAGACACTAAAGTTTAATAGAGCAGACTGTATATGATACAGCTGGAGTGACAGGCCTAAGATTAGCATTTCAAATGATGAGTTGTGATTGCATCCAGTTCTGAATTTCCTGTAAATTACAAGATAGCAAAAGAGATAACAGCAGTGCAATGGGAAAGCCAAGATCACTGTGTGGACAAGAAAATGGCATCTTAGCCAACAGCCAATGTAGAGACATAGAGATAACCCAAATAATCAGTTTAAGTCAAGTGTATTTTGCAAGACAGTGGTTTGTAAAGCCATATTCACAGAATATCCATTTTTTTGCAGAAACAAGAGACGTTACTGCAAAAGAACCAGTTTGGGATTTGGGATGCTATTAGTCCCAGCTCTGCTGTTGTCTCACATGGCCTTAGTGCATGTTATTTTAGGATACAGGTTCCCAAGGGACTGCCAGAAAAACTGTGTCCTGATCACATGGGCTTTCATGGGCCCCTGTGTAACTTCCCAAAATCGCCTGAAAACCTGAAACTTCAATAAGGCACCCATGAAAATGAGAAAAATATTTCCATGTTTCCTATATGCAATGCCTGGCTTTATGCTATGACTGATACCGCCTTATTTCTGAATTAAGAACATTTCCCTTCTAAAGCAAATAACTGCATAATAATAAACTAGTAATTGCACAAACAAAGGTTAATCAATACTGCAGACCTTGGAGTTGAGGATTGTTCCTTCCTCTGTGTTTGGACAATGCCTGGCACAATGGGATTCCAGACCTAATTGTGGCCTTGGGGCACAATAGCAAGGGCAGTAAAACCAGCCATGTTTTCTTGCAGTGATCATCCCATTCCGAGCCCCACATTTCTTTCCAACATTTTAGTAAGAAAAAGAAAAAACAAGGATCTAAATTTATTCCGTGCTTAGAAAATGTTGTGTGACTTTTGGCTGGTTTGTGCCTCCCCTTGAAGCAGCCTCACAGAGAAACTCAATTCTGGTCACAGACATTCGCAAAAAAACCAGCAGTGGAATATTCAGGTTGAAAGCCCAAATTAATCTGTGGTGTAATTGCACTGTCTTCCTCAGCTTTCTGCTCATACCTGCCAAATGGGATGCAAACACTTTAGTGTTTTTGCCTGGCATCACTCAGTACTCAGACTGGATTTCAAAAATGGCATTGAGATGGTTGTGCCACTATTGCTTTTTGTGGTGGTTGGCACATTTCTGGTGCTTGTGTGATAATGCCCTCCTAAGGCTGGCCACAGGTCAGCCCAGTCAGCATGCAGAGGAAAAGGCAGAGGCTCCTTCTAGGAGAAATGAGTTTCCTCCTCATTCCCTCTCTCCAAGCACAGGGTTAGTTTTTTGACATGCAAAAAAAAAAAAAAAAATTTGGGACGAAAACCGTACTTGAGAAAAAA
>VYXD01005237.1:4725356-4752123 GCA_013397195.1 Hylia prasina
AATGTTCACAGTTGAACTGGAAAAAAAAAAAAAAAAAGTATTTACAGCATTTGCAGATGCCGGAGCCTAAAAACCAGGAATCATAAATTGGCTTTCTAACAAGGAGGTCCACAGGCTGCTGCAGCTGACACCTCCAGCTTCTTTTAGGTCAAGCACATCTAAGTTCATTCCACACTTCTGACAACCACTCCTTTTGCAAAGCTGACTCGGTATTTATTGGGATAACCCGGGTGAGACAGACAAATCTATCATTTTTGGACCAATTTGTCTGCTGTGATCAAAGATGTTTAGATGTCATTAAGACTTTGGAACATTATTATTTTTGAGACAAGATAAATGTCACAGATACCAAGTTGCTGGATGATTTAATGGTTAAATTCAATTTTTTTTTTCATCTCCACCCATTCCACAAGATTTTTGGATTGCCTCCAAGCTGAGTTCATTCCAAAGTGCTCCCTCATTTTAGTTCTGTCCTTCTGCAGAGGACTGCACATCCCAAACCTAACAGAGGATTTGGCAAAAAATCACTCTCCATGTTTAACATACTTACAGAAACTATAGGCGAGATCTGACTACATACAGCATGTTTATGCAAACTTATTTTATAGAGGAACTTGAAAACATTAATATCTTTTCTCTTTGTCGGTCCCATTCCAGTGCTTTTCTGAATACATTTCATGATGTTTTTTAACCAATAACATGAATTATCTGGCTTTCTGTCTTTTCTGCAGGAAAAAAAAAAAGGAAATATTTATATTTGGCCTAATGTGTTCTCATCAAAGTCAGTGACTGAGAGTCAAGAGACCATTACCTGATGAATTGATTGTCTGGAAAATAATGCTGATCCCTATCTTGTCCCCTTACACTGCATCAGAATGGAGGGGCTTCTCTCATCCCATCAGCAATCAGCAGATTCGATATGATACCACACAGTATTTTGCAAAAGGAAAAAAAAAAAATCACACTATATAAAGCTATTTTTGCTTTGGAGCTTTTATTGGCCCGTAAAATATTTTTACATTTATTACGCTTTTAATGAGGACTCCTAGAACCAAGACTGGTGTAAATAATGAAAACAACACTAGTAAATGTCCCCATAAACCTCGCACCAAGCCTTTGATGCTAATTTGCAGGCCTGGCATCCCTTCCCTCCTCCCACCACCTTCTGCAGCGGGGCAATGGCCCGGCTCACAATGCGAGATATCCTGGAGGAAAGGCATCCCGCGGGTCTGCTGCTCCCTGCAGCAGCTGCAGCTCTGGGGGAGAAGAAAAGCCCAGGTTCAGCCCAGGATCAGGGGTGCTGCCACCTCTGCACCCCTGACAGAGGCATCTCCCCATCCCAAGCGCTCCGCGGGCACGGGCTGCTGCTCCCTGTGCTGTCGGACAAAGGGCTCTCCTTGCTCTGTGTGTCGCTTGCTGAGTCATTTAATTGGGATCCTTAGACAAGTCAGAAAATCTTGGAAGCACCTTTACAATTCCCAGAGGCTTGGCAGCCTTTACAAATCCCAGCATTTCTGGCTTAGATGACACCACCCAGTGCCCAGGGGAATGCAGTGGAATTGGTCCCTGATTCTCTCTCTCTGACACTCTGATTTCTTTATGCTGGTGGGGCCTGGAGACAGCACCAAAAACCAGTTCAAGGGTCCATTTTGGCGGCAAAATTCAAGCTCACAGCTAATACACACACAAAATGCAAGAAGTGATTGTCCTGTACCACCTTCCATCTCAGGCTACAGGTGCTTCTCCAAACATCTGAAAATTAACTGAGTCCCATCACACTCTAAGATCATGATCCACAGGACAGAAGGAGAGCTCAGCCAGGTTATAGATTGAGCCCAGAAAACCTTGAATTACCAGGACACAGGGCTGGACTTAGAACTGACTCCCAGTTCTGTGCTTAAAGCCGTTTAACATTTCCTCTATTCTCTCCTGCAAGCCTAACCACAGCATTACTGTATTTTGGGTTAAATCCCATAGAAAAAAGCACAAAGCCTGCTGATGGAACACAGATCAACACTCCATGGCAGCACATGATGCACAGTGTGTTGCTGCAGCCCAGCAGCAGCGTGGGCTGCAGTGCTGCACAGAGCTTTTGGTGATTTGTTTCCTGTCTCAGGCACTTTCCATCTGGGTTTGACACTGCACTGTGGACCCTCCAATTCAACACACATGGATCAATTCTGACACATGGACTGATGGCTTCAAAAACAAAAAAATCACAACCCAGGGGGTTGTGTCTCCTTTTCCCACCATGGGACATCCTTCCTGAGGCCATGAAGAAATGCAGGACTGCTGCAGCCTGCTTCTCCAGCCCTGACTCCCAGACTGTTGCTGTTCACAGATGGTTAGAAATGGCTGGCTGCAGCAACTGGGACTCAAATTCCAGTTCCTACCAGAACTATCATTTCTGTGTGCTATCAGTTACAAATGGCACATTGGTTTTTCCTTTGCTATTTAATCCTTTCAATTCCAGGGCCAGATCCCATAAAAATTCCTTCCAGTATCTGCATCACAGAAAAACACCCAAACCTTAACAAATCACTTTTTGCAGGGCTTACCAGCCCTGCCTGCTGCAAAGGGCTGTGCTCATTCCAGTTGGGTCAGTAGATCTTTTTTCTCCCCAACTTTCCTATGACATTTCAATTGGAGTTTTCTCTTCTCAGTTCCCATCCCAAAACACTTTATGCCAGTACAATGCTCTTTCAATTTAAATCAATGCATCCCACCCACATCAGTTGGATTTCACTAGGAACTTAAGATAAAAGAGCTTTGGGTTAGACTAAATTCATATTTCAGTTTTTGTTTGGAATTCTCCTAGGCAGGAACAATACCTTCAACCATCACATTTCTTAGCTGGAACTAATGACTATTCACTCATGAACTTTGCAAAATGTTGTGTAATAAAGGAAATAATAAAAAGTTATGGTAATGCACCATGATAAGTCATATTATCTGGAGAAAAACAAACACACACAAGAGCTTCAAGTACACAACCATTGAACATGGTATTTCACAGCCTCTGGGAAATGAAGAAAAAGGAGAAAAACCATCAGTGTGCATGAGGATGACTCAGGACATAAGATGAGCAATGTGGCATTGTGACATTCCCTACATGCAAAGGAGATGTCACAGAGCCCCCCAGAACAGTGCCCTTACAAAACATTTCATTGAGGCTTCTCATCACACGGACACCCCACCTGATGCTCCCACCTTCAAAACAGGAGGAAAAAAACTCTTTATGCCAAGTTAAAAACCCTTGTGTTAGTTTTTTTTTTTTTATTTTGTCGTGCAAAAATTCCCTTCAACATCTTTTTCCCAAAGTTCGATGGGGAAAGCGGCATTCCCGCAAACCAAGACATGAGGCACTGAAAATGCAAAGGGGTTTCACGTTGCCTGGCCCAAACCCAGCCAGAGTGGGCCAGAGGCAAGGAGAGAGCCTTTCCTTCACCAGATGTGTCCAATAAGGGGCAACCCAAAACTCAGCCCTGGTGGGATCCAGCTTCACCCTTAAGCAGTGGCAGTGTTAACCATCGTGCTCGGCTTCTCCAGCGGGAACGCCGCTGCTCTGGCCACATAAATCAAACCCGGCTGAGAGATCAAAACCTTCAGCAGAACCAGATGGCTGCATGTGGGGCAGACAGTGCACGTGCTCGCCGTGCAGGCAGCCCCCGTGCAGCTCCTGCAGCAGTGGAGATGCAAGAAAAAATATTTATTCCTGCAACCTCCCCAAGTTTGTGCTGTCTGTAGGGACAGGAAGGCTGCCACAGGAAAAAAAATTGCATATGTCAGCCAACCAGGTAAAAGCATGCAGTGCATGCACAGAGGGATACACTGGGCCCGTGAATATCTGCACAAACAGCCCAGAAATATCCTTTCCTCACATGTTTCCAGCAGGAAAAATCCTCAAGGAGGGCATTGGTACTGGATTCCACAGCACCCCTCTTCCCATGGCACTTTTAAGAAGCCTCTGACTAATCCTCAAAGTCATGTGGGTCTGGGGAAAAGCTGGTATCTTCAAGGACATTCATATTCCTAATTCCCTGGGTTGGTGACTATGTCACACAGCCTGAAAATCTGTCACACACACATCTAAGAAAAGAGCTGTGACATTGTGGAATGTGGAAAACTAATCAATATAAAAGCAATAAATGACACAGGTAACCTAAGCATACAAACCAGCAGGTAACTTCTAGCTGGTAAATTTGGTGTGTGCATTTCCTCAACCTGGCAAGGGCCAGTGGCACCTGGGGAAGGTACAATCAGCTGGGGAGACCTGTCTGTGCCACTGCCTGGTGCCACCCCTGCCCTCTCACAGCAAAGCCTCTGAGAGCATGACACCCAGACACATAGACCTGTTCCTCCCTTCCCTGGATGTCTCTTTCTTTTGACTGTGATGCACAGAAAGGAGCGAGCGAGGGCTTGCTGCTGACACGGTGATGGATGGCTCCGGGCAGAGGCTGCTGCCAGGGATGAGTGACAACCTCCCAGGACACAGAGCCCGTGGCAAACTGCCCAGCCCGCCAAGCTCCACTGCTAAAGGGGTGGAGCTGCACCGCACAGTGGGGACCACTCACAGGCAGCTTGATTTCAGCAGTCTGAGGCCGCTGGAAAAGCACTTTCTGGGAAATGCAAGATGTATGGAGAGCTTCAGCTGTGCCTCTGCTCAGAGCAGCCATCAGCAGGGACACGGGTGTCTCACACACCATGATCTTGTCAAAGGAGGTGACAAGCAGGCTCACATAACCCATGGCTGTTCCCCAAAGATGGGTTGTAGGGGCTCACAATCCTTTGTGATAGCTACAAAGCACCATCAGTGTCTAGCTCACTGTGTGCCAGACACTGTGCAGTCTTTTTTTAAATAAATATAAACATGATCTTTAAGGAACAGGCAAGTATTCACAGAGAGCGTGGGGATGGCATTGATTTACTAACAGTTGAAATTTCAATTCAGATTGATTTCCATTAAACATGCCAAAGAATATGGGGGGTTTATGGTTTTTTCCTGAAAATAAGATCTCCCTGTCATGCGAGATCTAGGAATTCACCAAGAAAAAGGAATAACTATGCCTCAAAGTTATTTACTTCACATTTTGTTTCAAAGCTATTTAACCTGTTATACACACGAACTGCTTCAAACTTTATTTCTTTTTTTTTACCACTTTCTTCAGAAGGCTGTTTAAGCAAAGCAAAGAACACTTAAGGAATGAGGAATCTTTTCTTACCCTTAAATGATACTAAAAAGAAAATGCAATAAATTGACCCATATCCTTTTCCTCATGCCACATGTGAACAAAGAACTTGCACAGGGGCCTCCAGAATCCAGCCCATACCTGTCTGCTAGAAGAGCATCTCACTTATTTACCCACTTTCTGTACTTCAACCCTGTACTTCAACCACAGCAAAACAATACCAGACCATCCATTGAAAGCTCTCTGCAGTCCTGGAGAGCTGATGCCTGCTCAGGAGGAAAAAAAGGAAATTAATAAAAAAGTGGGGTTTGTTTTGGTTTTTAGTTTTTGTTTTTTTAAGCACATCCTCAGTCTGCCATTTGCAGATATCTTTGGGCTTGGTGAGTCATTCTTACACTGCAATGCCAAGGGTGACAAGCTGAAAAGTTTGGGACAGGGCTTGGAGACAAGAAAACTGGTAGGAGTTTCACCAAATGCAGTTGGGTGCCAAGACTGAAGCATAATTTTTTGCCAAAGGAATTTTGCCTCACCTGCAAAATGCCATCCCTGTCCTCAGCAGCAGCTGGGAAGTGACACCTGGAGTAGGGCAGCAGCAGCACCCTCCCTTGCTTCCCAGCAGAGCTGCACAGGAGGGGTCCTGGTCCTTGGGGCCATCACAGTCTGTTTCTGGGTGCTGGTGGCTTTTCTGCCTGGGAAAGAGCAGACTTGTTCTTGTTCTTGATTCTGCAGCAAGGAGTACATGCAATTTCCCACCCTCCACCAGAGCCTAAGCCTTGAACATGGAACACCCATGGTTCAACAGCTCTGAAAAACATTCATTTAGAGGGAGAAGAAGGCTGTTTCTGTAATAGAAATCCATTCCTATGTTTTACCTCATTATTCAATAAAGATTTCTGATTTATGCTTAATTCAACCCTGCCAGCACTCCCCCAAAGCCACATGATCTCCAGGTCCCACTCCTTAGTGCAGCTACTGCAGGCTGAAAACCCAAACCCTGCCTCAGCAGCTTTTTTTCTCAGCTGCTTTGCAAACATTTGCCATACATCATTGATCACACTTACAACAACCCTGCGTGCTCATTTCTTAAATCAGTGACAAAGTCATCTGCAGGGGACCTCCAGATAGGCAGGAGTACAGGAATACAGAGCTTCCTGCTTATCTAGAATTCTACTTTTCACTCTGAATTCCCATCCACTGCACCTTGTCCTCAATTTTCAGGACCAGTCTTTGCTCTGAGACATGTTGAATATCCATATGGTACAAATATACTTAGTGGAAAACCATAACACATCTTAATTATCAACACCATCACTTCAGAAGGACACAGCCAAGTTTATGGTAAGATTCCATTACAGCATTAAACACAGATAGCTCCTGTACAGCAGAAAAAGAAGAGAAAGTGGGTAGAAACCAAGACATTTAATCAAAAACGCATTATCTGATTGAAAAAATCTGTTTCTTCAGCAGCTCTTTGGGCACAGGTTAAGCTAATGAAAAGAAGGCTTGCAGAGTCCATGTGTGACTCTTTAGGTGACAGTAATCAAGCCGAGGTGCATTTCCTGGGGATTGGGAGCCAGCTGAGAGGAGCTGTCGTGCCTCGGGTCATTAAGCACAGCCACCATTGCCATTACTGCCAATACCCCTCAGCAGAAAAAAGGACCCTGTCCAGCTCAAAGCAGGAGAATCCTGGAGATTTTTCCCCCTTCTGTGTCATTTATGGTGTTCATGGCATGTCAGGAACCTGTGTGCAAACCTGGGTGACAGAGCAAACCACCCCACTGATGCTTCTTGCAGAGTGCGGTGACAACACAGTTTGCAAAGCTGGGGTTTTCACCAAAATAAGCAGTTTGCCACTCTGAGGAATCCGTAGACATCCTTTTATTCCCCTGTAGCCACTGGGAAAGGGTGTTTGCTTTCACTGTCCTACAGCCAGAGTGACGTGGTTTGTTCATCCCTGAGTTTGTTCCCTTAAAGAAGGGCTGTAAGATCCTTCAGAAATGGTTTAGAAGAGGCAGCGACTGCTAATTTAACTATGCTTTTTTAGTAAATACCAGAGTAAATAGACATAAATGTACAGTGTTTAAATAGCAACAGCCCTAAGGCATAAGTAAATCATGTTTATCCTCTTTTAACTAAATGGTTTCTGAGGGGTCGGGAGGGTTTTGCACATAAATATGTATCTTAACAAATATTCATCAGAACCCTTTGAATTTATGTCCTGCTTATGCAAAGAGAAAAAGGAGTCTTCCAATTCCCAAGGCCTTTGGAGAGGGAAGGAGGGGCGAGCACAAGGTTGCACAGTAGGAAAGGTGCACTTGGCACAGAAAATAAATGTGCTCTCTGGTCCCAGCGTGGGTCCCACCCAGCCCAGGGACCTGCCAGGGACACAGCATAGCGGGATGGCTCCTGGCCATGTGTGTGAGCCGTGCCCAATCTGCAGATGCTATCAGCACTTGTACTGCTCATCTATCAGTGTGAAATCTAACATGATTCACAGCCCAAACATCACTCTTCAGGCTATAATTAAGCAGAAGTCTTGTTGCTGGTTTGCAATCTGATTTTAGGAAGGGGAGTGATGAGACTGTGGTCGGAGTTTCCAAGTGGCTTTGATGGGAGCATATTCACATCACATAATAGCATCCCAAAACTGCAGGAACAGCTTCTTAAACCCCCAAGGCCATTTACACTGAGCCTTATTCATCTTTCACCATGTTTGTATTTATCTTTAGAAAGTAAAATGATGCTTCAAAAACAAAATTATAATGACTACTACTTAAGCAACCCATTTGATCCTGCAACCTCCCCAAGCGTTTTCCTCACTCCCACCACTCCCAGCCCAGAGTCCTGAGGCATGAAGAGGTGCAGCACCTACTGCTCTGCAGAGGGGTGCTGGTGCCACCCTGTGATCCAGCCCCAGCTTGGGCATCTCTAGAAGAAATATCTCTCCACATCTACAGGTTTGCACCAGCTTTTCAAAGTGTGTCTCTGCATTTCCTCCCAGCCACTCCCCCTGTACTTCCCTGGGGAAGCTTTTTGGGGAGATGGAGAGATTTTGAAGGAGAAATGTTTTGAAGAAAAAAGCACCATGAGGATATTTGGAAGAGGACAAAGGTCATCTGACACTAAGCCTTATTTCTGTCCTGGAAAGAAGTAGTTGCCACAACTCTGTGGTTTCCTAGAGGGTGCAGCATGTCTCACCTCTGTCAAAGGCCACTCTCACATGCACCCCGAGTCTAAGGACACTGGTTTCTCTCTGCTTTAGTTATCAAGCAACACCAATGGCCAGGATCAGGGCAGGGAGATGTTAAACAGACACTGGTGCAGAGTGAAGCCCTTCAAATGCACAGGGTACAAAGATGAATGAATGAAGAAAACACCTCAACAGAAGGAGTGATGTGATTTGAAGCCACATCAAGTCTAAAAGTCTTCACAAACATGAAGGGCACATGGAGATTTAAAAATGTGGGTGCAAGCAAACAGGAGGAGAGGTGAAAAGGATCTTTGTCTTGGGCAATCCCTGGCTCCAGAGTACTTTGTGTTTGCCAGCCCTGTTGGATGCAGTCTCTAGCCTTGTCCCACAAAATCTGAGTGCAGCCCAGTGGCCCCTTAAAACTCCTGGTGTGAATTATCTGTCCTTCAGGAAAGCCTGCTGATAAATCAGTCACTGGAACCCATTTTCTTCCTGGTGCTCAGTAATTGTTACAGTCTCTCCCTGTGCCCATGATGGCTGGGTTTCTCATTAGCATCTCAGTGAGCTGAAAGATGTGTAAACAGGTGTAGCTACAGAATTTCCTACTGGGTACACATCTGAGGAGGCTCCAAAGCATAAATTACTCTTTCCTAAAGTCAGTTTTAAATCATGCTCACTAACAGTCATCTCCTGCCCTTGATCATTGCTCCTAGGATGGCAATAGGAGTCTCACATATGGTTTGAGTGAAGCAGGAGCCCTTCAATGGCTCCACATCCACCTGTTTCAGATTGTGTCATAGGTATGGGCTTAAGCATTTCATTAACATTTCCTTTTTTTTAATGTTAACCCAAGCCATGCTAACTCTACACATGCATCTGGAAGTTTGCAGCAGAAATGCAACTTGCACCCAAACCTGACGCATTCCAGAGGCAGCAGGGTGTGAAGCTGGTGGGTGAGCAAGGCAGCTCTGACATATTCCTCCTGAGAACAGGATGTTTTCTCCTATTTAAATGAAATGAAAACTCTGTGGATGAATGATGTACAGTTTTAAAGAGCCAGCCTTGAATGTACAGATTTGGAATATCATCATTCCCCTGTGAAACACACACTCTGCTCGGGGATCTCAGCTGCATTCCAAGGCCATATCCATGTTACTGACTTTTCCTCATCAAAGCAGAACTGTGCCCCACCTCCTTTATTTTGTGAGCTGGGAGGGTCCTTGCTATTTCACAATTGCTTTAGGAAAACCAGTGCAGTAGCTGTGATGGAAAGAGCCACCCATTCTCTGTGCCTTTGTTCCACAGCAATGCTATCCGGCAGCACGGCTCCAAAGGCTGGCTGGGAGCTGAACAGGTTTTAGCATGTTTTTTCATCTCATTTTTTCTGTCTCCTTTCAGTTGGAAGCTCAACTGTCAAGATTAAACCATCCACCTGTGTGGCATACCCCAGCATGGCTGAACTTGATAGATCTGCACAGTTGGATTCTGCAGCAAAGATCACAGATCTGAGACTTACACATTGAGAATAGTCTACTACTCTTTCCCCTCTCCACTCCTCCCCCCACAAAAGAAAAACCCAAACCCAAACGTGTTTTTCCTAGTGGTGCTTTCTTTTTAAGGTATCTCCTGTCAACAGTGTCGTGATGGGAATTCACAGGGAATTCTCAAAGGGAAACGTTTGAAAAACTAGATTGCTGTTGGCATCTCATGTCTTATGCAGAGCATATTGCAGCAATTGAGGACAGAAATGTGTAAAAAATTATTTGCAAGGGGTGAGAAAAGAAGAAAGTCAGCTATGAAAGACACAGGTACGGTGTTCCAGGTCTGAAACCTCCAAGCACAGTTTGGAAATAATGAAGAACTTTGCAGAAGAGAGAACAGAAATGCAGGAATAGTGCAGGGTGAAGTGGGCTCAAACACCAGGCTGTGCTGCAGGGAAACCCAGAGGTGAAAGAGGTTCAGGCTTCTGCACAGATGATCTGATCCTTATGAATTTTAGACATCCACCTGTACACTGCTGCCCTCCTTCATGGGAAAATGTGACAGAAATGATGCAAACTGCTCAAAGACCTTAAACCCCTCCTGAGAGGAACCTTAACATTCAGCCTTCTCAGGCCTGGGCTTGGAGCAACACATATTTTGCAGCATTTCCTCCACAAGGTGTTTTTTCCTAGTTGTTCTCAGTGTCGCTACTGCACCACCTGCTATTTAGTTTTAATTGTAAAACCTGATGCATTCAAGCCCACCTTCAAACCTGTGTTATAATGCTCCATGGCATCGAGTTCTGTATCCAGCCTCATTTCCATTCCTCAAACCAGGCTGCTGCCCCTTTATCTTTTATTCTTACCTCATCTGTTGAACAAATGTCATAGCCACAGTTATTAGAAATATTTGAACCTGACAGCTGCAAATACTCAGAGGCAACTATATGTGCAGAGAACTATAATTAGTTGGAGCATTTAATTCTGTTTTTAAATCACTGAGATCCAGTACTGGAATCTCTGCAGACAGTGTGACTTAGTGAGCTTTACGGTCATTTACTTTCCATGTATGAAAGGACAACTAATACACCCTGCCTACAATGACATATATTGTATTGCACAAGAAGGGATTTTGCTTCACCAAAACTCAGACCTGGATACATCCACTCATACCAACTTTAGCAGTGATACCACACTGAGTGCAGCACTCAAAAATTACCCCTAAGTGAGCAGAAACTACAGGCTTGGGCTGAAAAAAAATTAGTGCATAATAATTACTTAGTGATTGCTGCAGGGTACACTAAAATTGTCGGCTCAGATCTCTAGTGCTGCCTAAAGTAGGTATCTCTCATCACTCCTGTCTTATGGAGGGTCAAGGCACAGAAATACCCCATTGCTGAAGGCAAAGAGATGAAGTTTGAGTCTACAAGTTCCAGCCTCACATCTCATTATCTAAAGCAGTTCAGAGTTCCTTGGTATTGACAAATAAAATAAAAATTTCTGATTTGTCGCACTTCCTGCAGTTTGATCTCTCCAACTGGATGCAGCCTTCTCCAGAGCTTCAGACCACCACCCCACCACCCTGTCTGCACACAATAAATCCAGGGAATTTATTATCTTCCCTTCTCCTACAGACAAAGAAGCAGCAGACATGCTCAGAGCAGAACCTCTCCAAATAACCCATCTTCAAATAATTCCGATCAAACTCAGGACTAGATCCCAGTTCAACACATTCTTGTCTATGCTGTTTTCTGAGGAATCCTTTCAGAGCTAGGATATCCAAGAAAATATCTTGTCATCTCTGTTTCTGCCTTCATGACTGACGTAGCTGTGTGGGTTGTGTGATGTTGCTTTGGGTTTCTAAATGTGATATTAATTCATTTATTTGAAGAGAATGCAGTTGAAGTAATAAAATGAGAAAGACAAAGAAGCAGCAGCCTATAAAATCATTATACCCTAGTCATTTTATTGATAAGGATTAGGAGAAATAGCAAGAAGACAGAGAATAAATAATATTTAGTTCAGATAATAAAATTACATTAGCATCCATATTCATAATGTTAAACAACACCTGAGGGAAGCTTAACTTGAAAGATTACACAGGTGGATTCTTTTCCTTTGGAGAACATGAAAGATTATTGTAAATGTCTTTTTACACAGCTGCCTCTTCAAACACAGTCACAAGCAATTAGCCAAAGGCCCATTTTTCACCACGTGGTCTGACACACACAGCAGTGTGGGGATGGAGCCCTTATTGCTGCCTCTGCTCAGAGCAGGGCTGGGGGATGCTATTCTAGCACATCAAAAGTTTGAGGGGGTTGTGTTGTACCAGCTCCTTGCCCCTGTCCTGCATCCCATGGCTCAGGCACCACAGTTTGGGGCTCATGGGGCATCACAGGCACCCCTGGCTTTGGGAATAATGTACTGATGGACAGGGAATAAATGTGTAATGATGTATTAAAATAAATCATGTGCCTACTGCTCTTGGAACAGGCACTTGGGTTCTACTGGCAACCAGGTAATACCTGCAGGCTGGGATCTTTCTTTTCCCAAAAAAAAAAAGAGCACCTATGAATAAGGCACAAATGAGGAGAGGGAGAAAACAAGTCTCCATGCCCTCACAAAGATGCTGCTGTTGCAGCAGTAGGTTTAATTCATTTAATCTAATGAATTAAATTCTGGTTGAAATTAGCAGTTTGCCCCCAGAGACTTGCTGCTTAACCCACTTGTTTGGGACCATATTCTGTTAAAATCCTCCAGCCAAGCTCTCTTTAGGTGTCCTGGTCCTTGGTTTAAAAGTTGCCCAGTGATACACCAAGCTTGGCAAGCAAGCAAGTCTCACTTAATCTGAGAGATGGTGCTTACAATTTAAAAAATAAGGTGGAGAAAACCAGCCTTTCTCTCCCAGGAACAGGAGGCATTCCCAAATAGTCCTTCCTCTGGGCTTGGGAATTTGTTTTGATTTTTACCTTGATGTTCACTCACTTTAAGCACGAAGATCCAAAGCCTATATGAGAGCAATAACCATTCCAAGACATTTACAAATGACCCTCTTAACTGTTTATGAGACATTATCTGAGGTAAAGCAGAGTAGGAGAAATAAACTTGAAGTAGGAAGAGCTGGCTCGCCTCCCAGATGGAGCATGATAAAACGCCAGTGTCAGTGTTTCCTCTCAGTTTTATGGCAGCCTTTAACTGCTTGGTGTTTAGGATTTTTTATCAGAAAACAGAAAGAAGAAGGAATGGGTCCAAAGCAAAGAGCTTTTCACAAACAATATTCTCCAAATGACTTTATGTGAGCAGATACTGTGTTATCTGGCTATCAAGATAACACCATTTATTTTTTTACTTGCCACAACAGCCTGCTGCTCAGATTCCCAGTCCTGGGATGTAAGAGGAATTCCTGAGCACAGCAATAAATTTTCAAAGGGATCTGGATGACCCCACTGCTTCTTTCCTATTAGAAAATATCCTGGGCAAAGTTAATCTCTGGTCAGATTTACCTCATCAAATTGATTTCTATTGTCTCTCTTATACAGTGTGTTAGTTTTTGGTTCCCATATTTAGAAAAGCTCTCTGGATTTTGTTCATGTCCCACAAAAGTTTAATGAATGACCCTTCATGGAACCATGGGAATGGAATATATTTTTTACACAGAAAGCTCTCCTGGAAGTTGAAATTGCATGAAAACTACCTCACTTCTACTTTCCCTTAGCCCAATGCAGAAATTAACTTGAATCACAATTTTTACTGCCCCTTCAAAACATTTTCAGCACTACTTTGAGGAAAGAAGAAAGGGTAAACCTCAGTTGTTCCAGTTTGTTCAAATTTTGAAATGTAAGCTACAAATCAGAGCACCCATGCTGGGTTTGCAGGAAAGGTAAACAGAAGTGGAGGGCTCTCAACAGGATTTCTGCTTTTAACCACCTGCTTTAGGCACCTCCTCAGCAAGGAAGAGCCTAAAATGTACAACAGGACTCCAAATTAAAAAAAAAATGAACCAGTAACATTCGGTTCTGAAAGCACACTCTAGTTTGCTACTAAAAGAAAAGACAGCATGGCTTCACATTTACAAAGCTGGTGGTTGGATCTTGACTCCTTTCTATTGCTTACTCCTTGCCATCCATTGACACCATCCTCCACAGAAAAGACAACCAGTCAGGTCTAGGGGAAAGAAAAAATAAGTAAATATCCCTTATTAAGGAACCCTGTAAATAAAATACACTCATTGTATTGGATATATTGGATTAAAAGCTTCCCAGTTTTATGAAAACTTTATTGAAATGGTTGTCAAATTCACCAAATGAACAGAGTTTGGACAAAAATGTCTAAATCCTTTAAAATAATATTTTTCTCATGCTTCTGCAAAGGACTTGGAAATGTGTAAAAAAATGATGAAAGAAATCTAACAAACAGGAAAAAAAATCAAAATACTTCAGAAATAGAAAACTTAAGGTCACTTTTTACACAAACAGAAGGTCTGGTTTTTCCAGGATATCGGTGCTCACAACACCTTTCCATGTGCCATGAAATGCCAGCAGGAATAAGGCATGGATGCTGGGAGGAGCAGAGCTGAGGGAGGGACTGGAAAACTCTCTCATCTTCTCAGGTTGAGGCTGAAATCAGTTCATGAGGACAGAGCCAAAGAGCCGAGGAAACTCCATGTCTCGGCACCCATGGAGTCAGCTTTTGGTTGGATTCAATATCACAGGCTTCTGCCAAGTCCAATGAAAATTTTTCATCAGCTCTCTAAAAACTGATGCTCTTCTTACCCCTAATTGATTGGGTTTGTTTGGCTCCCTCAGACCGAGCTACTGTTCAGAGGCTAAAGAGGAAATTATTTCTCTTTGAGAATTTACCTGAAGATGATAAAGCACTCCCAGGACTGTTCGAACACCCCATGAACTGGAGAATGAAAGGTCATTAACCATTCCCAGGTCATTAACCCTTTCAGGAGCTCTGCTGTGTGACACAGCCCCGTGGCCGATGCGTGTCTTTCCCTCGGGTGAACCCAGAGCAGCATCCCTCCTGATTTCCACCAGGACAGCTGAGCTCAGCTGCGACAGAAGCAGCTTGTTGTAGCCCTGTGGGGCTGCCTGAAGGGAGCTGTGTGCTCTGCAGCTCCTGGCAGGCTCCGGGTGAGGCACAGGCTGCCCTGGTGGACACTCACACAGAGCCCACACAGCCATGGGACTGGGATGCCCCGGGAGTCCCTGTCCCTGACAGGCAGGCAGAGCTACTGCTCCAGCCAGGCACCAGATGCTGGAAATCCTGGATAAATATGTAAAATCCCCTGATTCCACTGGTATAAAATTTCCAGGCAAAAAAAAAAGAGATGTGTCCAGGGAAACCACGCAACAGCCTGAACTTCAAGCTTTCAGTTCCAGGGATTTCAGAAAGTCCTGAATCAAAATTTCCACTAACGCCATTTAAAAATATACCCTCCCCAGCCAGCAGGAACCCAAGTGAAGAGCTGAGAATTACTTGAGTCCACAGCAAGGCAAAAAAACTTCATAGCTAGGTCCTGAAGGTTCAGAATGGTTTTAGGGATCAAAGGGAGAGAAGTGATGCCACCCCTGCATGGATGGGATTTCCCTGCAGAGATATGATCCTGCAGGGTTTCTCATTTCCCCCCAAGCACAACCTCACCACCACACCACACATTTTAACTCACTCCAGTTTCTCTCACAATGAACCAGAGCTTGTCTAAATCTTATTACAGCAGTACTCAGGTATACACTTGCAGCATGTTTGACCATGTTTTTCTTTTTTGTTTTCACCTTCTAGCTGCATTTTTCTCCAGATGAGAATAAAGTTCATGGAAAATGCTCATGTGAGCCACCTATTCAAGCTGAAATGACTAGAAAAGTTCATTTATTTAACACCTTTTAGGTGCAAAGGAGTAAGTCATTTTTCCAACAGCCATGCAGAGGTTAAGAACAAAATTTCTCTAAGATTTTAAATTGCAATTCTGCTGCCCTCATTATTTACTGGTAGAATAAAACATAGCATCCAAGTGTGAGGCAGGCAATAAATCCTTTTGCTTAGCACAATTCCATTCCAAGCAAACCCCAAGATCTGCACTACTTGTGAGTACAGCCTAATGACTGCAAACATTATTTTAAGCATGTTAGCATGTCTCCACTGTAAAAAAAAAAAAAAATGAAGTACTTTGTTTGACATCTGTGAGTCTGCTCTGAGCAGGCTGATGCCTCTATAAAACGTGTCACACTGCCCAGAGCCCATTTCTTGGGTACCAAAAGCACAATGGCTCTGTTAATGCAGCTCTGAGCCCAGGATAACTCATTTAGAGCAGCAACACAGTCTTTTGTGCTGCCTTTGGCTTGCTGTTAGCTTGTGTAGGTCTGGTTTGAGGGTATTTGCACCACGAACCTCTGCCCAGACCAGATGTCTTTCCCAGGGTAGACATCTTTCCCAAAACAGAAGAGTTAGCAAAAAGGAAACCTCAGCAAAAAGGAAAAAAATATTGGAAAATCTATTTCACAGCATTATGCTTTACAATTTTTCATTCACATCATCCAACACAAGGATTTTTGGACATGGAAGTGTTATTTCCCATTTGCCTCTTAGAGGAAAAGGAAAGGAGACCCCATGATGTTCAGTGTGCTGCTCATGGATTAACGTTGAGAAGAGCAACTTGTAAAATAAAAATGGGGTCTTAAAAAATAAAATAGCTTGACAAGGAAATACTTGAGCTGTCTAAAACAGATTTATTTATACTTTTTGGCAAAGATCACATTTTAATTGGGGTTATTACTCACATGTGCCTGGAACTATATAATATTATCCAATAATAGAGAGAATCTGACACCAAAACATGTCCCAGCACACATTATATTTGCATTTGCCAGACATGGAATCCCATAAATTGTTGTCTGATAAAGGTCTGCAGTTCAATGGACAAGACTTTAAACAATTTGCAGGGGATTATGGATTTCGACATACAACATTCAGTCACAGTTATTTGTAATCAGATGGTCTAGTGGGAAAGGGAATTAAGCCTCCTAAGCAGAGCCTGGCCTGAGGCTCTGTTGAGAACAGCCCCTTCCAAAGCTGGGACATCCTCCACAAGAGCCTGACAGCCTCAGCTATTCAAACCTCCCGTGGAAGGTGAAGATGATCTAGATGTCTCTGAAGATAAGGCACAAATAATCTTACAGCATCAAAGATCCAAAACCTGGGATGTGCAATTTACTGCATGCATGATACTATTCAGGGACAAAGGAGATGGAGATTTATGGCAGCTGCTCATGTTTCCCATAAAATTCAAAGCTCACATGGGGAGACTCAGGAGGAAGCAAGGAGTAATTGCAACTTATTTCCCAGGGAAACAGGGACCTGAACTGGAAAAGGATACAGCAAAACCACTGCAGGACAAAAAAAAAAGAAGCAATAGGGATGGAAAGGCGCCTCAGGGCATAAGCCTGAACAACCAGAACTCCTGAAAGACTCAGTGAGCTCTGACATAATAATCACCATCACCATGCTCCCTACCAGGACTGCAGCACACATGGGGCATAGTAGAAAATATTCTGGCTTGTTATGAAAAGGGAGCATTGGGTAATCCAGCACTGGCCCCTAATGTTGCTGAGTGGGAGCTGACCCCAGTCAAGGTGCTCCAGGCAATGCCACCTCTCTGCAAGAGAGATGTTCAGCCTCCCTGGGGCACCTTTTCTCCAGATCATGTCCAAGAGTCTTAGGAAAAATGCCATGGAACTCTCCCTTTTTTCTCATGCTTCACTTGGTTTAACCTAGGCTGGGTCCTGTGGACCTAGTGGCTCCACCAAGGGGGTGGCCATGGGGAAATGGGGACAAAACTCACCTTGGAGAAGCACAAACCCTTGGCAGCCGTGCCTACTACTGAAATGAAATGTCGTGAAATCACAGTTCTAGGCAGAAAGACCAGCTCTGGGGCTCAAGTTTTGAGTTCACTTGTACTGAACTTCTGCTAACAATCATAATTAGGGCTTGCAGATCATTGCCAGGAACATGTGCAAAGAACCCAGTAAAACCCACATGTGTCAAGGTTTGGAACCATGTCATCATGGAACATTTCAGGAAAGAATGCATTTAATGGGATGAAATAGTAGAAAAGGAATAAAAGCAGGTGTTGCTTTGTCTCTGCACACACTGAGGGCAATAAGCCCTCAAATACAGATGAAAAGATGGACCAGGACTTGGAAACAAGGACTCTAATCTAACTAACTTAGACAACCTTTGCCTTGGAACAGCAAAACATAGCCCTGAATATCTTGAATGTCAGCTGAACACCAAGGTTATACTCAGTTCTTTTCAAAATTTCCACAGGATCATTCTTTTCCCCCTCTTTCTATGGAGAGTAACCACTTAAAAGAGGGTGTGCTGAATGTGTGCAATAAGGCCAAAGCTTTCCAAGTGAACTGAGTGCTGGCAAAATAATCCAGGCTGAGAGCAGTGGGAATTGCTCTGGTCCATTCAGTAAGAGCAGAAGAGCACCACATCAGCAGTACAAACAGCCCTGTATCCCACTGCCAGGAATCTCTGCTGGCCAAGGAAGGAAAAGAAAGAGAGGGTCAAAAGAAGCCATGCACATGCTTACCCTCCATGCTTTGGCAATATCTGGTTCAAGATACTTTAATCTTTTTCATGAATTAGAAAGCCTAGTACTCACAGGCTGACCTTCCTTTTCTCCTTAGGGACTTGTTTCCTTGAAAACAAAGAGAGCCATTGTCTTCAGAGGGACTCTGTGAGCTTCCACAGAGCACTGTGCATATGAGGAATTCCACAGAAGTCCACAGGTTAAAAGTCCAAAAGAGATTGCAAGTCAATGAAAATTTGTAAAGCTCAGTTAGTATGTGTCTTCATTTTCATCAGTCTTCTGATTTAAGCGAAGTCAAAGTTCAATTCTTTGTTCCTCAGGGTAGACTCAAAACATCAGGAATTACACCAAGCAGCCTTGAATTTACATGGAAGGGGAGCTCCTGGTTTTGCACTGCAGGATGGCAAGAGCAGAGCAAGTGTTAAACAGAAGACACTTGCTTTTTCCAGTGGCAGAGTCATCTCCCTTGACTTCTGCTGTTCAGATTGCAATGTATACACTTTTGAATCCTCTGGTATGAGAACTGGTCCTGCTCACTAGGACAGCTCAGATTTGTGTCATGGCAGGGGGTCAAATAAAACAATAAGAAATTAAAGTATATCCTGAGGAAAAAAAACACCACAAAATTGTATCCTTTTATTATCTGATAATGAAATTAATCTATTTTAAGAGATGCCTGGAAATACTCTTGACAGCTACCAACAACTCCTACAACAGCTACCAAAGAGCATTTTGAAACAGGATATGGTGACATCCATTTTGCTGATGGGCTCCCGAGGCAAAAAAAAAGGCAAGAAGTGACAGTCCACACACTCACCCTGGAGAGCAACTGGATCTGGGGGCTTTGCAGGTGTAAAACCACCACAGAAGATTGACACATTCTCCCCAACTTACCAGAGCTCCATGGAAGCTTTCTGGAGCAGAACTGACACCTGTGTAATTTCTACAGCATCTGTGCTGGGAATGAGACTATGTCAGTATAAAATTAGTGCAAAAGAGAGGAGTCAAGCCTTGTAGGTAAAAGCCTTGAAATTCTTGCCTCTGATCCATCTGTCAGCATGAGAAACAAAATGGTCAGCAAGCATGAAATTCAGCTTTTTAGGCACTTTTGGCTAAAAATGTGAATTTATAATAAGGAATACTACAACTATTAAATGATTAATGTAGGTCTTCCAAGTAGTCACGCAGATGGTGCCACTTGAGGATTTTTTTAATACCACGTGAGATTTTTCACTGGGACTTTAAGTTTTCCTGACAAATGATCCAAACTTGCATTACATAATTCCATTATATAGAAATGGCACTAAGGAGAAGTGTATACTTCTCAGGCATCCACATGCTCGGACAGGGGTGACCTTAGTCCTGCCTGGACCAGTGCTGGTCCCCCAGGGATGGCACCCAGGAGCTTTCACATCCCTGGTGCTTCCAGCCATTGCCCAGCTCCTTCTGTGACTCTTCCTGTTTGGGGCGTGCAGTCAGAGTGGAACAAACTCAGAGCTCATTTCCAAACTGGCTCCAGTACCTTACTTCCTCATTGGTGCCATAACAGCAAGGCATTCCTCACGGTGTGCTATTCTTCTTTTTGTTTTTTTTTTAACATTATTAATTGTCCCCATTGACAGTTCTAAAGGGTTGGTTGGTTTTTTTCCCCCTCTGATAAGACAAACACGTTTGAATCAAACAAGCCTTGACAAATGCTGGAGATACACATTGCACTGAAATAATGAGAGAGCTCTTTAATACAACACCACAATATGTATGGGCAAGTTGCTGCACTGGAGTAGTATGAGCTTGTCAGATCACAGTGAAATGGTATTCATTGAAAGAATAGGTACAAGGAAGAACAGAAAGTATTCTGCTGTACAAACATGCAGCTAAACAAAACCTTGGGGAAAAAGTAGGACACATGCAACATTGAATCATTTCTGTACAAAACTGCCTGATGTCAATAAAATTACCCACAATAAATAGAAATATTTCCCTGACAAAGACAAAAGCATAAATTAGGTCTCAAATTTAGTCAAGTCCAGATACATAAAACAGAGAGAATTAAGAGCTGTCAATAACTGCTGGTTTGCAAATTATAAAGCTGAAATAAGCAAACAGAAAAGTGACAGCATGATGGTTGTTAAAATACACAGGCTTACAGCAAATTTAGATAGACATGTACAAAGTTCCATTTCCCAAATCACTGACAATTAACTTGTCTGTATTCCTAATAATGTTAATTTGCTAAAATCAGGAAAAGGAGAGCGTGACAGCCATGTTTGCCTCTGTGTGTAACATGGGCAACAGCATTCCCAAAGCACAGGGCAGCGTGACTCACAGTGTCAATAAAACTCCCCAACTTCATAATTAAAAGGAGGCGCCAGTTTCGTGCTATTCAAAGAATATTTTGAAGGGCAAATGCTTTCTGGCCTGCCAGCAGACCTGCCTGCAGTACTGGGCAGTGTGTGCCAAGCTGTGTCTGTGGAGCTGAGCCGTTGTGGCTGTGGGACAGGGACGTGAGACACTGTGAGCCTCCTCTTCCACACCATGCAAGAGCAAGCCCGTGGAGCTGTGCCTGCCTGGTGCCCTGGCACTGCCCTCTCACTGTGTGACAGTGACAGCCGGTGATGCACAGCCCTTGGTGGGTGTTTCAGCATGAACAGGCTTGCAGGGAGCTCCTGCCCTTGCTGGAGGGGTTAGCAATGGAAAGCTGTGAGATGGGGCTTTCCAAGGGCACACCTTGTCTGGGGTTCACACAGATGTGAAATGCAAGGAGCTGTGTCACCATCACCCAGGAGAGAGGTGGCAGCTCTGATGGAGGGGATGTTGGCTGCTCCACTTCAAAGGAGCTATGTGTTTGTAACCACCCACCTCAAGAGGAGGTCCTGGCAGAAGGAATGGATTCTGTCTGAGGGAGCTCCCCTCCAGCACAGTGACCACAGGCTTTAGCCATCCTTAAGCATGTGCAAGAGGTGGTTTGCTTTGAGTCCTCCCAGGCTGGTTTGATTGGACCAGAGGGCTCCAACCTAATGTGATCCTGCTGGGTTTGTGCCTTCAGGAGGAAGGTCATGCCCTGCCATTGTGACCAGCGTGATTCTGAGTGCAACCTGGCTGCTGCTGCTCCCCTCCCAGCACAGCTCCCCAATGTCTTCATGCAAGACACGAGAATCAGACCTCCCAAGACACTTTCTGGAAGACAGAGATCATCATCCATAGGCTGCACAAGCTGTGACCTTGCCCTTGGGCATGCCTGCTCCCGCATGTCTTTCCTGTCACTGATGAGGTGCATCTGGATCCTCCTCACATGCTGAAGAAAGAGGAAGGCAAACATCCCGTTGCTGAAACATCCAGTCCAGCACTGGCACAGCAATCCTGGCGGGAAAAGGCTTGCATGGAGCCAGCTGCCCCACTGCCACCACCCAGGGCCCCCAGTCACCTGCTTGCTCTTGCTCCTGTCGTTGCTGCAGGCACTGCTGGTCAGGGGAAGATGATAGCTGCAACCCAACACAGAAATAATTAACTGTGGGACACCGAGGGGAACATGCCACGATGATCAAGAGCCTGCAGCCTGGGGCAGCCCAGCGCGTCAGGAGAAGAGAGCAGCATCCCTGCGAGAGCTGCCACTCAGCGCTCCAATTTGTAGTGGCTAGGCATCCCACCCCGGCCCGCCCTCCGCCCGCTGTCAGGAAACAGCTCCGAGTGGGAATTTACACTGGGAGGAATTAACAGCCTGCCCTGGGCTGCGAGGAGGCGTTTCGGGTTTCACGGCTGCCGATGGATGATGGGAGCCGAGCGCTGCAGAGGGGACACCGAAGCTCCAGCATCCCGCAAGCTCCCGGGGGAGCACTGCTGGGCAGTGCAGACACCCCAGGACGCTCCCCAGTCGCCAGTTTTAACATCAATCCCGCAAACAGACACCGGGGGTTAACTTCTCTGGGTGAAAAGAGACTCGAGAAAATGAGGTAGCATGATGGTATCTCTGCAGAGGCTCAGCAAGCCCTGCTGCCCAGGGAAGAAGCGGCTCCTGCCTCTCTTTTCCATGGGATGGAGAGGAGCTGAGAAAAGTTCTGGAAGAAAAGAGGCAAAGCAGGTCGGAAACATTGCTGGGTCCAAGAAGATGCAGGAGATGGGAAAGGAGCACCAATGACAGCCCAGCCAGGTCATGGGGACCAGTGTGTCCTGCAGGACACAAGGACACCCCGCAGAGACAGCCCTTCTGATCCAGCTCTGTGAGGAGCACTCCAACCAGAGAGTCCCTCATGGCAGAACAGTGGCAGGGAAGAGGCTGGAAAGAGGTTTGGAGGAAAGCAGAGGACTGTGGTAAGGCAGCTGGGATAGAGAGCACAGGCTGAGCTCTAAGGAAAGGAAAGCAGAGCCAAATACATCTCACTCAGCTGGGCGATAGCAAAGGGGACATTATAGAAGTCTAAAAGTATCTGGAGGTTGTAAACATCAAGGAGGGAGAGAAATTATCTGCAGTTGTATAGAGGGCATAATTAAGAGTAATGGGATGAGATTAGGAAAGGAAGGGCTTAGGCTAGATATCAGGAAATATTTCCCAATGATGAAATGTGCTAGGCTGCTGAATAATCCTTCCAGAGGAGACACGGGAGCACAGCAGTTCAGATGGTTATGACTAGCCATGACTAAAGCCTGGGCTATGTGCTGCCAGGCGTAATGGACAGTGTAATTCTTGTCTCTGGCCTCCAAGGTTATTTCCTTTCCATCTCTACAGGAGGAATACCTTATCAAGTAATGCTTTGAACGTGATGCTCCTTTTGTCAGACACAAAGAGGCTCCCAGTTCCTAGCCCTGCCAGGAGTGTCTCTGCAGTCAGTGGATTAGGGATGCACCCTGCTCTGCTGGTCACACCTCTTGCCTCCAGGGCACAGTCATTTCTCCCAAATTCCAACCAAAACAAATACAACCTGCACTTAAAAAAAAAAAAAAGTGGAGGTGGTTTGTCTTGCATTGTTTTTCAATATGTAGTTAGATAACATGAAATGTATAAAAGTAAAACAAACGACCCAAATGAAGTAGTGGAAAATAGAGAATGGAAGCATTGCCAGTTTGCAGCAAATTTCCTTGTTCTGTCTTATTTGTCATGAGACAGATCTGGACTGCCAGTAGTATCAAACTACTCCTTCAAGTAGTATCAAACTACTCCTTCAGTCAAATCTAGGAGACTCTTGTATCCACAAAATCTGTACCTGTCCAGAAAACGGGGTTTCCGGTCATTTTCATGGGAGGGTTTCCATTCAGACCTTAATGAGGAAGAGTCAATCACTCAAACAAGAGGAAGGCAGCACAGAAAAGCCATCCGTTGAGATCTGACTCACGGCATTTACATTTGTAATTAGGAGGCTGGAAATGTTCAGCAGCAGCGTTCAGTGACAGAACTAGAACAATATCACCTTTCACAGCTCTTGAGAAAGGCATCAGGTACAATTCCTCAGCCTCAGTGGTGCCAGTGGGGTGACAGGGCTGGGACAAGGAATGAGGGGACAGAGACACAAGTTTTCTGAGGACAGGTGTGCTAAAGCTTCAGTCATACCATGTTTCTCCTGTTTATTCAGAGTGGACAGCAGGAGAGCAGCACGGGTCTGAGCTCCAGCATTAGATGGAGATCCCAGATGCTGAGCACTGGTGATGAGGCAGTCAGGGAGAAGTGGGATTTCTGAGTTTTTCAGAGCCCCAAGGCAGGGACACGGTGGGAGGAGGAGGACTAGGGAGCTATAATAAATAAACACTCTTTAACACTGGATCACAGTGATAATAATCCATCAAATCCTAAAGGTTTGCCCTGAGCAACTACCCAGTTTATGTACAGTGGGTTACTTCCTTTGTACAAAATCTTTCATGCATCCTTATTTCCCATATACGGTTTCACCTCATGTTATACCTTGTAATCTTGGCTTGTAATGCCAAGTTTAGAGTTATTATATGTCACATAAGGGTTGAAGTTTAAAGAAACCAAACGGCAGCTGAGCTCAGACACACTGTAGCACTGGGAGGAGCACTTAGAAATGCTGAAGTGAACCTGTGGAATGCTTTTCCCACCTGCAGACTTTAACACCAGCAATTGCTATATGAGTGAGCCATGACCCAGCACATCAGGAGGAGCAAGAACAGAAACAACTGGAGGTTTCTCGTGGCAGGGTGTTGGTAGGGCCAAGGCCAGAAGACAGCAGCAGTTCTGCAAGCACTGTTGATGAAGGCAATGAGGCTCTTGTGAAGAAACATATCTAATAATTCATAGTGTTTTAAAACCAGTGAAGATGCAACAATGTGAAACCAAAGGGTTTGCTGCCCAGGAGGGGCAGGATTGGAGGATGCAGTACCCAGCTGCATCCCAGCCCATACACATCCCTCACCCCCGTCCCACTGCACTGCTGAGCTCACGGCAGCAGCTTCTCCCACTATCAGATGTGAGTCACTGCCAGAGGCACAGTGCCAGACCTGATGAACCAGAGGTCTTATCCGGTCTGGAGGATCTGAACTTCCAGTGTTTACTCAAGAATGAAGAGGAATAAACTCTGGTTTTTAAAGCTAAACATCTAAATGCACTCACTAATCTGAAGAGGTACAGTAAGCAACTGTACAAATACACCTTAAATGTTTCTTGGCAATTTTTGCAGTTCACGCAGAAAGATGTGTCATCTTTCAAAACATGAAAATCCAGCTTCTCCAGGTCCACAGGGAAGTATTCTGCTTTTCTCTTTTGCAGGTACCAAAAAGGTGAAGCAAAAAAATCTGCAGCCAGGTACACCTTCACATAAAATACCTCTGTGAGCAACACAGAGACAAAAAGACCTCTGCAAACAGGACATGCAGGTGGATTTTCTCTGTAGGGTGGGAGAAATAGGGTGATTAAATACCTGACACCCTCACTTGTAGGGCTTGATTTTATGACCAGGAGCCTAAGCCTATACTTCTCCCCAACAGCCATGTGTGATTATTTTTAAAAAATATTTCACTCCAGCCACAGCATTTAAATATCATTTAAATACATTCTGAAAGTTGGTTTTTTTTTTTTTTTTTTTTCCCTGAAAACATGGGCAGTTACTGAATTTAATGTTTTGTAGAGCAAAACCACAAGGTTTCACTCAGTCTTCATCTATAATTGTGGTAGACACTAAAAAATCCCTCGAGAGCTCCAGCACACACAGAGCCAGCCCAGATCTTCCAAGTTCCTTCCACACACAAATCCTCCTGAATAACAAATATTAATATATAGTAAATAATAACTGCAATACTTAGCACTTCCCACCCATAGGTCTCACAGTATTTCACTGAGCTGGATGCATGCCTTTAATTCTCTTGCTCCTAGGCAAACAAGGACTTCTCTTCTGCAAACATTTTCCATGCAGGTGTTTCATTTTAACCTTACACCTAGTTTTGGTGATTATGCTGTGGTCAGCCCAGTCACTGGGAGAGCTCCAGGTTAGTCTTCTGTAAATGTTCCCCTCAGGAGAGCAAAAATACCAAATGTGTTTTTAACCTACAGACATGGATGATTCATCTGCTTTCTAAGCAGCAAATATTTGCACCTAAACTTGAAATCAGATGGGCTTTAAGGTCACTTCCAACCCAAACCATTCTATGATTCCATGATTCTGTGATCTTTGGCAGGATGATGTTCTCTGGAGCATGAGGATAGCCAGGATGAGATGGCAGGAGTAGTACCATGAGTGCACAGGAGAGTTCTCTGAGGAAGCTCCTGGGATGCAAAGCTTTTGGGTGTAAGAAGATCCAACAGTTCTTTTCATGTGCAACTACCCAATCTACCTTGAGCATCCTCACCTCAGTGCCTTGTTCTGCTGTAAAATACATGAAGACATAAAAAATGATATTTTCTCACATCAGCTCCACTGGACACTCTCAGGCTACCTCTGGAAGTCATCTCTCCTTTCCGCTCACTGAATTTAGGAGACCTTGATGATAAGTTTGTCAATTAAAAATCATCTAAATACAACTACATGTGGTAGGTCCATGAATAATGAGATGCCTATTTAGAAATTAGTGCAGAGTTGGTTGCATCCTCTCTGGAGCCACACAGAAAGTGCAGAATCACTCAGAAATGCTGCCTCTAGTGTAACTTCAGCCTGTGTTTAACCCCATCTGCAGGCACTGGTGGTGGGATGTGTGGGTGCTGAGCAGAGCTAGGACTAGATGTGGGAAGAGCAGGGGATCCCCCTGGCCCCTGCTCCCTGGGTGACAGCTCAAGGCTAACACATGGCAGCCTCTCCCAAAACTAGAACACTCTACAGCTCAATCCATCTCCGAATTAGGAGGCAATAACTCTTGGAGAGTGGGGGGG